>MU760962.1:11720-31791 GCA_026770625.1 Nicotiana glauca | reverse complement strand
CCCCCCCCCAAGAACATTCGTCCGCGAATGGGTCAAGTCAATTCCTTGGTTTTATTTCTTATCTACTAATATGTTATTTGCAAGGCTATATCTGTTACATTGCAAAGCATAAATCAAATTCTGAAGATTCCAACTACTAGGCTTTGTATAGCTATCTCGCAATAAGAAATTTAAATTACACTTTCAAGTCATTTAAAATCCAATTAAGTTGTTGTAAAGAAATAATTTCTAATTATTTAAATGTGACTCACCTTAAGTCGTAAATAGGTGGGGTTACTTCTTCCTCATTTCCTCCTCAGCTTCCCAGGTCATTTCCTCGACATTGTTATTTCGCCATAACACTTTCACGGAAGCCACTTCTTTTGTTCGAAGCTTTCTTACCTACCGATCTAAAATAGCTACTGGTACCTCTGTATAAGATAAGTCTTCAGCAGTGTGAATATCCTCCATGGGTGTAGTATGTGAAGGATATCCAATGCACTTCCGCAACATAGATACATGAAACACTGGATGGACTGCTTCCAATTTTCAAGGCAAATCAAGCTCGTACGCCACCCTACCAATCCTCCGAATAATCTTATACGGTCCAACATACCTAGGGCTGAGCTTCCCCATCTTTCCAAATCGCATGACACCCTTCATAGGCGATACTTTTAGGAAAACCCAATATTCTACATCAAACTCTAAGTATCATCGTCAAACATCCGCATAAGACTTCTGCTGACTTTGTGCTGTACGCAACCGGTCTCTAATAACTTTTACCTTTTCCATTGCTTGCTGGACTAAGTTAGGACCTAGCAACTCTGCTTTCCTGACCTCGAACTAACCGATCGGCGACCTACACTTCAGCCCGTATAGTGCTTCGTAAAAGGCCATCTAAATACTAGCTTAGAAGCTATTATTATAAGCAAACTCAATAAGAGGTAGATGATCATCCCAACTTCCTTTAAAATCTAGCACGCAGGCACGTAACATATCCTCAACTATCTGAATAGTACGCTCTGCCTGTTCATTAGTTTGAGGATGAAAAGCGAAGCTAAGATTTACCTGCATGCCTAGACCCTGATGAAAAGATTTCCAAAAATGTGCTGTAAATTGAGCCCCTCGATCAGAGATAATAGATAATGGTACTCCGTGAGGGAGAACAATCACTCGAATGTAAGGCTTGGCATAATCCTCGGCTGAATATGTCGTCCTGACTAGCAGGAAATGAGCAGATTTTGTAAGCCTATCAATGATTACCCAAATATAATCATACCTTCGTGGAGTACAAGGAAAACTAGTAATGAAGTCCATATTTATCATGTCCCATTTCCATAATGGAAGTTCGATATACTGAGTTAGGCCTCCAAGCCTATGATGTTCGGCTTTAACTTGCTGGCAGTTGGGACATTAGGCTACCATCTCTGCGATATCTTTTTTGATTCTATTCCATCAATAGATCTGTCGAAGGTCCTGATACATCTTTGTCACTGCGGGGTGAACTACATATCTAGAATAATGGGCCTCTGAAAGAATCTTAGCACTGAGCTCTCTGACTGTCGGTACACATAAGCGGCCCTGATATCTAAGGACTCCATCTCCAGTTAGCTCAAAAATTAAGGTTGTCGCTATTATGGAATACTTTCCCTCAATTTTATAAGCTCAGGATCCTCGTGTTGTCGCTCTTTCACTTCAGTAACAAAAGAAGATTTTGCTGTATTCTGAACGAGAATGCGTCCACCCTCTGCATCTACCAAACGCACCTGCAAATTAGCTAACTAGCATAGATATTTGGTCATCTTGACCTTATCAACTTCAACATGGCTTATACTGCCCATGGACTTCCAACTAACGGCATCAGCAACAATATTAGCTTTGCCGGGATGATATAAAATATCAACATCATAGTCCTTTAGTAGTTCTAACCATCTTCTTTGTCGTAGGTTTAGCTCCCTCTATTTAAATAAATACTGAAGGCTATGGTGGTGGGTGAAAACATCAATATGAACCCCATATAGATAATGCCGCATAATCTTTAGGGTAAAGACAACTGCGGCTAACTCAAGATCGTGCGTAGGATAGTTCTGTTCATGCTTCTGCAACTGTCTAGTGGCATACGCGATAATCTTACCATGCTACATAAGAACACAACCTAGGCATATTCTCGAGGCATCATAATATACAACATAACCCTCGGTGCCATCCAGAAGAGTCAAGACATGTGCCGTCGTAAGCCTTTTATTTAGCTCCTGAAAACTTTGTTCACATGCCTCAGTCCACTGTAACTTAGCTCCCTTATGTGTAAGTTTCGTCAATGGTGCAGAGATAGAGGAAAATCCCTCCACAAACCTTCGGTAATATCCTTCCAAGCCTAAAAAACTACGAACCTCTATCGGATTCAAGGACCTCAGCCAAGTCATCACAGCTTCAATGTTTTGGCCATCAACCTTGATACCATCGCCGGTAATAACATGACCATGAATAGATACAAAAGTTAGGAAAAATTCAAATTAAGAGAATTTAGCATATAACTTGTACTCCTGGAGAGTCTGCAATACAGCTCGCAAGTGGTCTGCATGCTCGGCTTCCAATCGTGAATATATCAGGATGTCGTCAATAAACACAATCACAAATTCATCTAAGAATGGTTTGAATACCAGGTTCATAAGATCCATAAAGGCTGATGGGGTATTTGTAAGCCCGAAAGACATCACAAGGAATTCAAAATGGCCATACCTCGTCCTAGATGTTGTTTTTGGGATATCAATATCCCTGACTCGTAGCTGATGATAACCGGATCACAAGTCAGTCTTCGAAAAGCATTTTGCACCTTGTAACTGGTCAAATAAGTCATCAATCCGTGGAAGAGAATACTTCTTCTTGATAGTGACTTTATTTAGTTTCCTGTAGTCAATACACATTCGCAAGGAGACATCTTTCTTTCGAACAAAGAGCACCGGAGCACATGTACTTGGCCTAATAAAGCCTTTATCGAGCAAGTCCTTTAGTTGTTCCTTCAATTCCCTTAGCTCTGCAGGATCCATTCTGTAGGGAGGAATGGATATATGTTGCATATCAGGAAGCAAATCTATAGCAAAATCGATTTCCCTTTCGGGGGAAATTCCTGGAAGCTCGTCGAGGAATACCGTCGGGAATTCATTCCCAATTGGAACCGACTGAAGTGTCAGTGGCTCCTTATATATATCCCTGACATGAACTAGATGGTATACACAACCTTTAGCAATAAACTCCCGAGCCCTAAGGTATGAGATAAACTTACCCTAGGGCATGACTGCATTACCTTTCCATTCAAGGACATGCTCACCAGGAAAATGAAATCGAACCACCTTTGCACGACAATCAATTTTAGCATAACAAGCTACGAACCTATCCATACCCATAATGACATTGAAGTCTAGCATAAAAAATTCAACTAAATCAATAGAGGTTGGACGGTCATTAATTAACACTCTACAACCTCAATAGACATGATTAGCTACAATAGAGTCACCAACTAGAGTAGACACCTCAACTGACTGTAGGAACAACTCAGATCTCATGTCAAGCTTACCAGAAATAAATGGAGTAATATATGAAAATGTAGAGCCGATATCGATCAATGCATAAATGGCATAAGAATGTATTGTCAATATACCTGTGACAACATCTGGGGATGCTCTGTCGTCCTATGAGTGCATAAAAGTGATTTTGACCACCATTAGAACCTGAGGTGTCTCCTCCACCTCTCATCCTACCACGACCATTAGTAGATCGTGGACCTGGTCGAGGAGCACGGACTGAGGGTGAAGAGGCTACTGTGGATCCTAAAGGCTGAGCAGGTGCACCTCTACCTAACCCCGAGCACCAACTAATAAAATGTCATATCTGCCCACAATGATAACATGCACTCGAACCCTCTCTACACTACCTGGTGTGTAGCTTACCACACTGACTACATGGAGGAGTAGGTTGTCTCATTTATGTAGAACGCTCATGTCGACGGCCCTCAGGATGGCCTAAGCTCTGCCCTGGTCCTCACTGAATATATCGATCAAATCGCTGGCCCTGCATCTGTGGTGGGAAACTACCTGCTGACCAAGGTGGACATCGATGGAGTGGGGACCTAAAATCACCCCGTGGCTCCCTATAAAACCCCGTAGCATGAGCCCTCTTACTCTGCTCCCTATCCCTATGAGTATCACGAATCCGACGGGAAAGGTCCTCTGTAGTCTGAGCGAAAGCCTGTATATGGGAAATATCTACATCATCCGATAAGGATGCTACCCTACAATCTCTAATCAGATGATCCCCAAAACCATCCACATAATGATGAACTCTAGCCTTCATATTATGTATAGTATCTAGTGCATACCTCGCCAAAGAGTTAAACTTATGGCTATAATCACTCACACTCATATCCCCCCGCTTCAGGTTAAGAAACTGGTCAAGACGGGACTCCCGAACCTCCTGTGGTAAATATTAGGCTAAACAAAAGGCTCAGAGAAGTTCTCCTACTCTGTTGGTGGAGCATTAGGTCCTCTAGATCTCTCCCACGCCTAATACCATAGGACGGCTACATCGCGTAGTCGAAAAGAAGCCAACTCCACAGCCTCGGTGATGGAGACATGCATCACCCTCAATACTCTATACATTTGGGCAATAAAGTCCTGGGGATCCTCAGTGGAACTGGATCTTGTAAATAATGGAGGGCCCAAGTAAAGAAACTCTCGTACCGTCAAGCTTCCTATCCGATCTCTCTGAGCATCTGCTTCCGACTCTAGCTGTTGCACATGAATAGAAACCATCCTAGACAACAACTGAAATGCCTCCCTTATCCCCTACTCCCCAGCCTCTGATGGGGGAACAACAAGTGCTGGAGGTCCTGTGTCTCTAGCTGCCTCAGGTACTAATGGAATTGGTGAGGCTGGGGATACTGCATCTCCCTAGGCTCCAACAAGTGCTGAGGAAGCTGAAACTAGGGGTACTGGAGACTCACTGTGTGCCTTTAAGGGAAATCTATCCCTCTGACCTGGTAGGGAACGACTGGTACCTTCCCTCGAATCCATACCTATCTCTCGATGTGCCATCTTCTAAGCGTAGGTAGCTTGTTAGCTAAGAAACACAAGCACAATTTAGATTTCATATGTTCTTATAACTTCGCTCTATAACACGCTTTATTAATTGAAAGAAATGTAACCATTCCTAAATGCATCATAGCCTCTTGATTATGAGTGTGGTGCACAACACACCCCTAAGCAAGAATCTACTATATACGGCTTATGGACTCCCTGGGATAGGACCTGCTCTTATACCATGTTTGTCACGCCCCAAACTATGTGAGGCATAACTGGCACTCGATACTGTATTCGATCAAGTTAGCCATTACACATACTAGCTAACTAAACTGGGGGCCACAACAGATCGAGCAGCACAACATCTGAAATACTAAGCCTGGACCATTAAGGTCATGACCTGAATAATAATAAGCCATAAAAACAAAGGTAGACGAGCCAAAATAATAAAGTACTAGTTGGACGATGAGGTTGAGATTGGAGACATACATGCCTACACACATATATATACATGCCAAGCCTATAGGTTGGAGACTGAAAGCTTTAAAAAGAAACCCAGAATGTTGTGTCCACAATAGCCTCTAAGAGTGTCATAAGCACCGTCGAGACAAGGCCCCGACTATACCCAAACTGTACAACAAAAGTAACCATCCTATGAAAGCTCCAGGAACGGGTGGAGCTTACCAACTCACAACTGAACCTCAAAATCCTAGCGGAGGGGTCGATCAGAGTCCCTACCTAGACCTGCATGCACGAAACAAAAATGCAGTGTCCCCAGCAAACGGGATATCAGTAAAAATAAAAATGTACTGGTATGTAAGGCAGAAAGTAGAATCATACATAGTTGATGTGAAAAAAGTAATAGAGATACCACTTGACACTGAAACTCGGATAGCCTCCATGGATAATATCCGACCTCATAGTAATCAAATATTCATGGTATGCTCGTATAATCATATGTTATGAATACATATATTGATGCAAATGCATGACATACCTAACCAAATGCTAGCAATGGTGGTCTCTTTCGGTAGCTAACCGGTATCATATTGCCAACCTGTGGCCATCTGTACAATATATATAGTTTTTCGGGCAAATATGCCCCTTACCTCCAATTATAGCTTGAAGTCCATGCATAATATACCATTTATGATATGAACTTCGAATGCACATAATAGTCCATAACAAGAACTTAGCCGATCTTGGCTTATAGGTACTCTTATTCTCATAATCATATTCGTATCACATACAATTGTCTCGTGGAACCTCGTATGTTTTCTTTTTCTTTTGAATAAGCTTGAAAACTTAACTTGACTTTTACAAAGATAACTTAACTCTGAAGATATTTATAAAATGCTTAAGGTGCTTCACTTAGTCCTTGTACCTGATTTCTTGATATTTAGTAAAAGAAAGTATTTCATAAATCAAGTGTTTTAGTAGTTTAAACATAAAAATTATATTTGAGATTTTTGGAAATCGACGTGTCACTTTAGAAATTTTAAGATACACCTTAACAAGGGAGAAGGACTGATCTCAAATACTAAATGCCTTTATTTTCAAGTCACACAACCCAAAGACGAATAATAATTCATATATATAGACATATAGTTAAGAAAGCCGAACAAATGACATATATAGATGTCGAATATTCTATTTAACCGAACGAGTGAAATATCAACCTAATAGCATCATAAAAATACTTCAGCTACGATCCCAATGCCTTTCACAGAAGGTCTTTCTAGCAATAGAATAGTAAAATATCACATTTGACGTCTTATGAATTTTCCTAAATTCGTGCTAAAAGGAAGGACATAGTTTAGCCTTAAGATACCTTTCCAACGAACATCTGAATGCCTGTAGTTCCTTCACGAAAATTGTTCCTTACGACCTAAGCTTCAAAGAAACTATATGCAGCTTATACGCACCTATAAATAGTTCATAATTGAGTTTAAATCGGTAGATTTGCCATATGACCCTAACTTGACGAAACGTCCGTATAACTTTGTAAAAACGATCATAAAAGAGTCCCAAGATGCTTACCTTGGAAAACCAATTATAAATCCATAAGAACCAGCAAGAATAAAAAATTCCTATCTTCCAAGAATAGCTCCAAACACAGCTAATATAAGGGGGAAATGATTGCAAAGCGTAGAGATTGCGTTTCTAGGCACGGGGGCAAACCTTAACGGTAAAAATCATTAAAAACGCACCTTAATCACTCAAGAATACCGTGGAACCTTCTCTTCAGCTTTATTACTATTTTAGGATGAAAATGAAATTCTTTTAGATCTGAAAAGTCAAATTTGCCGACATATACTATTTGTTTGACCCGACCCGGTTCGCGACCCGATTTCAGCCTGGAGAGTCCACGGTAAAAAACGTCATAACTTTTAACTCCAATGTTGGATTGATGTGAGGTTTTGTGGATGTGAACTAGACTTGTATACCTTCGATTTGGTAGGTTTTGGGTCCCATAACTCTTTATATATCGGGATAAATGGTCTGATACATTTGACCCAAAGTTTAGAAAATTGATTAGAGAAATTTACGATAACTTTTGCCGACCTTTATTACTCAACTTGCTTGATTCCAAAACTTAACATGTGACCAGTGTGATATTATAATACCTAATAAAAATTAGTCTTAGCATATTATACACTATTGGTCTTATCCCACATGTGTAAATTAACTAAAACCTTCCGAATGTGTGGCGTGCCACTTGAGCCATTTCTTTAACCACAAACCTTTGTTTAAGGGATTCCTTTGACGTACAACTTTAGTTTAGTTCTTTGATATTACCACAAATTTTTTTATTATTATTCCAGTGTGCTACACCCAATCATATATACCTAATATAACCATGCCACGTTACGTATATTACGTAAGAGAAAAAGAAAAAAACGTGCAATCACAATATATACCTGAGATTCTTCGTTGGGATCTGCCCAGTGAATACCGGAGGGTCCAAATTAATGAAATCACGAATACTTCCACTTATAGACCTATATGCATGACCAATACCTACTTCCTGACACCGATCCTGCGCGGCTACTAATCGAGTTAATAGCTAAATAACATCTCTCATCTCATAATCCGGTGTATGTAGCTGAGAGGATGAATGCACAGGGATGGGTGTTGGAGTTGGTGTCCCTCGAAACTCTTATGGAGAGGGAGGGATATGTGAAGTTTCAGATAGAATCCACAATGAGACTCTCCCTGAGCCCTGGTAACTCGTGGCGCTCGATTAGCAGTCCCACCATCTACGGACTTTCCCTTCTGGGCGGCTGTAGTTTTTAGAGGTATTGCTGAAAACATAACATATTGTTAGAACATGAATTCTTATGTCACACGATCTAAGATAAAAAACAAAAGATAGGATAACATCTTATATGTCCTGTAGCTTGATGTCTATAAGTGTAGTGCATAGCACACCCATAAGCAAGATTCTACTAGATACGGTCTGTAGACAACCCTAGAACAAAATTGCTCTGATACCACTTTTGTTACGACCCAAACCGATGGGCAGCGAAGGGTGTCTGAGTCCTACCTGTCAAACACCCTTAAGCATGCGTTTAAGATATAAACATGAATAATATATGCGAGGAAAACCTGTCCAAAATACATATGTACATTTACATGCAAAAAATACAGTGGGGCGAGCCGGCAAGGCTACTTACTATCCAGCAATACATAATTGTCTACAGACCTCTAATAGAAATACAACTATACAAAAATAGGACTGAGCCACATCATACCCATATATCTATATACAAACATATCGTACCAAAATAAAAAGCAGCTCCGGATCAAGTGGAGCATGCCAACTCTCGCTGATCAAGAATCCTAAGAAGGGGAGCCGTCGAATCGCCTACTTGCAGCTACGGGCATGAAACGTATGCCTTAAAAAATAGGGCATCAGTACGAATAATGTGCTGAGTATGTAAGGTATGAAAACTAGTACATAGAATAGATAGATGAAACATGGAATAAAGAAATCTATCTGTAAATCTGGATAACTTTATAAATTCTAAAACATTAATAATTTTATGTGCGTGCATATAAATGTCGTGTCATGCATGGGTATAGGTATACATAATATCATCAAGCCACTGAGGGCATCCCATCATATCGTATCGGCCAGTGTGGGCGAAATTATTAACATATACCAACTGATCAGGTGGTGATGCGTATATAACGTCGTAACCTTTTTCCTGTATCCCATATAAATATAATATACATATATATATGTATATAACACCATCTGTTCATGGGTCAATGTACACATATAAATGCACGAAATGCATAAGAAATACGTTAATAAGATTGTTTCGAAATGCCATAAAATTCAATATGCCTTTCGGATAAACTTTATCAAATATGCATTTTTCTCAGACCCATGAACAAATGATAGAATAATAGGACTTATGGGAGAATAAGAATATACACATCTCAAGCATTTCTACGAATAGAGTAATTTATGGAAGTTGTGAATTTGCTCGTTTTGTTTGTGTCGTATAGATCAGGCCAAAAAGAAAGAAGGGATAACCTTAACATACTTAGAGTAGGAAAAATTCGTATCATATTCTTGGAAAAGATTTCACCGTACTCCTTTAGAACAGCAAAATTTTTACATTGTTAGGCTTATAAAAATTTTCGTTGTTAATGAAGTGTTGAGAAACAGAAATTTGTTGAAAGTTTTATAAGAATGGCAACGTTCTGTTTTTGTGGAACTTCCTAACTATCAATTCATTGCTAAGTTATAATTGTAGGAAAGTGACTAATATTCCGTATCATAGATTGTGGGGATGGTATTTCAAATGTATGGAACTAAGTGGTGTAGGAATTTTTGTAAGAACTACGTTACCAACGTGCAAAGGCTTTATCTGATTCAAGTGTCGAAATTATTTTGAAATGAAGTAATGTTGCTCATGTTTTCAACATATGAAGTGTTGTCTTTAATAATCCATTTGTTGCCACCTATTCCAAAAATGACTAAGAGTCATTGTTTAGAAAGTGGCTGGCTGCCACGTTTTGGAGGGAGTTGATCTTATCTTATATTTTATTAATTAATTTGGTAATGTCCTGTTATTCGATAATTTACTAATTACCCACATAATTAAGAATTATTTCAAATTATTTAAATCACTAATTTTTAATACACTTTACGTACCCTACTACGGTGCTCATGGGGTACATTGTATGGCACTAGTCCATAAATACCGGGTATTATGGCTCGTACCGTATTTTATTCCAAATCGGCAACCTTCAATGAAACTTGTTTTCTTTAATTCGTGCACCCTTTATTCTTCATGACACTTACTTATCGCTTGTTATAAATAGCATAAATACGTTAACATCAAGATAATCTCATCCCTGAGTCTACGTTGATTAACTGAAGACAAAACTTTAACTTACGAAAATGCGAGATGTAACAGTAACTAAGCCTAACTTGCCATATACCTAAGGCATGCCGCATCTCTCTATACAATAGGGCCAATCTATCCTAAACACACATCAAAGAAACGACAAAATTAAATAATGGCTGGGTCAATAGGAGCCATAAACCTAATGTGAAGGGATATGTATACACAAAAGAAAAACCAGCTTTAAAGGAAGTGATCCGTTGATTCTCGTTGGGGACCAAAATTAGGAAATGCAATTTCCAATGACAGTCTCTACGCACAATAGAAATTAAACCCTCAGTAATCTGGGAAGGGTAAACATCAGCACGATCATAAGAAGTCATGGAAGTGACTTGATTCTTAATCGATTCTCTATTAGTATAGAAGAAAAGTTCAGCATGGATGATCTCATCCGCAAAAGGTTCACGAATCGGTTCACTAGAATCTCTATTTCTAACAGAAGATATATGTGAAAAAGAGGCCCTGATTGAGAAGAAGAACCCCGTATAGAAACTGATCCTAAACTATCCAACCTACCACCTCTCTTACTTCTGGTAGGAGCAAGGGGAAGTTCGTCTACAATGAGAATTTTTTGAGGATCGGAATTTGAAGAAGACACAATTTATATGGAGAAGTAGAACATATTGAAGAACAAGATGTGGATAAAGAACACTGAAGAAATTTTTTTGTGAAAGTAAAGATAAAGAAGGTATTTATATGCAGAAGCCACTGTCATGCAAAAAAGGTGATGATGGAAACGTCATTATCAAAATTGTCACTTAGTGATTGATGCAGCCGCCAAAAAGCCCTAGAACCCGATAAAGAGTTGCAGAGCCAATCAATGATCACTACTTGTCATATGTATTAAATGGAAGTGACATGCGACACATAAATTCTGAGGAAGGTATAATGGTATGTGAGAAACGGCAGCATGAATTCCCGCTTCAAATGAGATCCACTTCCTAAATAATAAATTGATGAATAATCGATAAGTGGGGGAGGGGATAATCTGTATAGGGAAAATAAATATTACATGTGGAATTAATTATGTTACTGACGTGGTAAGGCGTGTGGATCACTAGAAAAATTGCAGCTGGAGAAGAGTATTTAAAAAGACATGAGTCTTAACAGGTACGAGCAAAATGTCGAAGAGGCGAGAAGAAACAATTGCTCCAGTCCCTTTAGTAATCTGAAGAGGTGCTGGTGGAATGAGCATGGATGATTACAAATGTTATAGAATCTTCATGAAACAGTTACGGTTACCAATTATAAAGTTCCATTAATATCATTAATGCTCATAATGATTCGATCATTAAGGGGAAAAGATATTGTAAGGAATAGAAGTGTCATTTGTATGGACACGTTCTAATTATTCTTGGAATACAATTATTTACTTTGCTTTCTATTGATTACCTTGCTATTTAACATTCTGGTTTCCTTTCTTATTACAAGAATACTAGTTTGTTTTATTATTAGTAACCCGAGTACTTCTAAAAATAGACTTTGACCGAAATTTCTATTTTTTGGTTAAACAAATTGGTTCCGTTACCGGGAATCTAATAACCTTTTCAATTCCAAATCCATTCTTCTGTCAAAAAATCATGTCGAACGTCAACGATAACAACCAAAAAAACCTACAAAACCAACAAAATCAGCAACACAAGTTGAATCATCAAAATCAACAAGGGGGTGGAACTCCAGTCCCTTCACATGAAACAATCCTTGACAATCCCAAGAATGGATACCTAACAGATCTGAATCACATATGAATGACCCACATAGGGATGATCAAGCTATCGATAAAACATTTAACCAATTAATCACAAAATACGTCAACAATGCCCTTCACGTTTTTGTTAGTGGGTTGCCAACAGTGCCACCAACTCCACATCCAAATAACACCGCAACCATAGAGCCACGCTCAAGATTCGCCAATTCGGGCAGTGGAAGAACTCCCGGCGAATCTCGCGATGGTGGATCAAGTAACCTAGTTAATTTTTATTTATAAAATTTAGTACTAACTTCGCAGAAACAACTTAAGGAGCAGAAGGATCGCATTCAATAGATACCCAGTATTCCACCTATAATCAAAGAAGTGGATATGGACAAATATTCTCAACAACCTTAGAAGCCAAGTGCCATCCCTTTGCCTATTCCAAAAAAAGGTTTAGGATGCCCGATATCCCAAAGTACGATGGGACAGCCGATCCACGAGATCATGTAACTGCGTTTACAACTGGCGTGAAGGGAAACAAGTTGACCAAGTAAGAGATTGAATCATTACTGGTGAAAAAAATTGGTGAAACACTCACGAAGGTAGCACTAACATGGTATTCTCTATTACCTGAAAATTCCATTGATTCTGGAGGTTGCAGATTCATTTATGAAAGCACACTCGGGAGATCTAAAGGTTGAGAAAAAGGTGGAAGACATCTTCAAAATAAAACAAGGAGATGCGAAACTACTCAGGGAATTCGTAGATAGATTCCAGCGTGAAAGAATGATGTTGCCACGTGTACTCGACAATTGGGCGGATATGGAACTTTCTAGTAATTTAAATAAAAAAAGCTCAGAAGCCACGACGACACTTAAAGAAAGCTTAAGAGAATTCCCTGCAACAGCTTGGAATGATGTTTACAATAGGTACAACATGAAGCTGCGGATAGAAGAAGATACTATCACACAGTCCCGAAGAGATAAAAAAGTAAGTTCAAGGCAGCCAGAAACTGAAAAAAGATCTGGTAAGAATAGGTATGAACCTTACATGGGACCAGCAGGAAGGGATTCATGTTCAAAACAAGAAAACCCGAGGTATTATTCCAGATAAAGGGATAGAGATTTAGGTTCATCATCTAGGTTAGGAAAAGAGAGAGACACACGGGATACCCGAGACAACGACAAAAGTTCAAAAGAAAAGATTGGTGGTTATAGTTTCAATGTTAGCACATCTAAGTTGGTAGCTTTTTTAAGAAGCATGGGAGATAAAGTGAGGTATCCAAAGGAAATAAAATTGAACCCAAACATAAGAAACCCTGATTTATGGTGCGAGTTTCACAATGATCACGGTCACAAAATAGCAGATTGCAGGCTGCTGCAAGGTGAGGTAGAGAACTTACTAAGACATGGTTACTTAATAGAATTGTTTAGTGATAAGGGTAGGCAAGCATATATGAAGAATAGGCAGGAGCCACAAAAACCTCCATCACAAAAAAAAACAGTTAATGTCATAAGCGGAGGGGGGGAGGTTAATTGAATAACATATACGGCTGCAAAGAAGGTGTCAAAAATCCCAGTCACCCATGGGAAGCGAGTTCGCCAAGTTTTGGAAGAAGAAAGTATAACATTTGATGATGCTGAGGTAGATGGTGTGTTGATCCCTCACAATGATGCACTAGTAATATCTTTACTTATACATGATACTATTGTAAAACAAGTTTTGGTTGATCCAGGTAGTTATGTAAGTAACAATCTTTTAAGAGTGGTAAACGAGATGCAAGTTGATGACAAATTGGTACCCAAAGCACGTACCTTTTCTGGATTTGATAACTCGAGCATTGTAACAAAAGAGAAGATAGTGCTCACCGCATTCGCAGAAGGAGTAGTCAAAGATACCAAATTTCTAGTGCTTGGACATGGCGTACAACATGATCCTTGGCAGACCTTGGATTCATGAGATGGATGTTGTTCTATCTACCGTACATCAGGTTATCGAGTTCCCTTCTCTATGGGGAATATGATAAATCCGTGGTGATAAATAGTCTTCTCGAAGAATTAACTCAGTGGCAGATTTAAGCTAAAAAAATGATGTTGCAGACAAAAAATAGCAATCACAAAATTCAGTTAAGGATTTAGTAACACAAACCTCAACTATAGATGGAGAAACGGATGTAGACTCTAGGCCTGATACTATTCAAGAGCCAGAAGAGAATGAAAACATCAAAACAACAATTGTGGAATAGGAAGCGGTGGTGATATTTGTACATTGGCTAAACAGAAAGTTTACATCGGAACCAACCTCAACCCAGAGATGAAAAGTAAGTTAATTAAAATTTTAAAAGCTAACACAAACTTCTTTGCTTGGTCACATTCAAAGAAGACAAGTATACCACCAGAGGTGATGACCCATAATCTTATCAAACAGAAGAAAATGAAGCAAGGATCCTTGAAAAACCAGGCGATTCAGGATGAGGTACAAAACTTTTAAAAATCGGGTCTATACGTGAGGTAAAAAAATACTAATTGGCTAGCTAATACCTTAGTGGTACCCAAAATGAATGGTAAATAGTGAGTTTGTGTAGACTATACTGATCTAAATAAAGCTTGCCCTAAAGATTCTTTTCCATTACCACACATAGATCATCTAATTGATGCTACTGCAGGACATGAACTATTAAGTTTTTTAGATGCCTATTCGGGATATAATCAAATAAAAATGAATCCTTTAGATGAGAAAACAGCATCCTTCATTACAGATCGGGGGACTTACTGTTATAAAGTTATGCCTTTCGTCCTAAAGAATATTGGAGCCAAGTACTAGAGGTTAATAACTAAGATGTTTCAAGAACATCTAGGAAAAATCATGAAGGTTTATATCAATGATATGCTAGTCAAATCACAACAGGTGGGGGATCATATTTAATATATGTTAGATACATTTCAGATTCTCCAAAAATTCAATTTGATGTTAAATTCCGAGAAATGTGCATTTGGCATGACATCAGGTAAGTTGTTAGGTTTCCTTATTTTTAACCGAGGAATTGAAGTAGATCCAGCAAAGATTAAAGCTATTGAAAAAATACCAAATATACTTACGAGCAAAAAAGAAGTGCAGAGGTTGACAGATAGGATAGCAACATTCGGAAGATTTATTTCTAAATATTTAGAGAAAAGCTTTAAATTCTTTTCAATATTGAAAAAGCAAAGTTAGTTTGAATGGGTTGAAGAATGTCAACAAGAGCTCAAAAATTTAAAAGCATACCTGTCAAATCCACCGTTGCTGGATAAACCAAAGGACGGAGAAAGGCTACTCATCTACCTCGCTACTTCAGAAGTGGCGGTAAGTGCCTTATTAGTTCGGGAGGACAAAGGTAAACAATCTCCGATTTATTACGTTAGCAAGTCTTTATTGGATGCTGAAACTTAATATCCTCATTTAGAAAAACTTTCTTTAGCACTAATTATGTCATCTAGAAAATTAAGGTCTTATTTTCAATGTTATCCCATTTCCGTAGTGATTGCTTACCCCTTACGAAATATATTGCATAAGCAAGAGTTATCAGGTAAGATAGCCAAATGGGCCATAGAACTCAGTGAATATGACATCACATATCAAACTAAAACTGTGATAAAATCACAGGTTTTAGCAAATTTCGTGGCAGCATTTAGCCCAGGGATGGTAACAGAAGCAGAAAAAGAACTTCAGGTATTTACTGGGTCTAATCCAGGTACTTGGACCCTTTTTACTGATGGCTTCTCGAATGTTAAAGGAGCGGGATTAGGCATTGTTCTAATCCCACATACGAGAAAGACTATAAGGCAAGCCATAAAATGCCATCCTATTACTATTAATAAAGCAGAATATGAAGTTGTGATTTCAGGTTTAGAATTTGAAGGAGAGCAAAGAATAGAGCAGGTCACAATCAAAAGCGACTCGCAACTCGTAGTTAATCAAATACAGGGGACTTATATAGCTAGAGAGATGAGGATGCAACAGTATTTGGAAAAGGCACGATATTTGATCAGGCAATTCCAAACTCAAAAAATCATGTAGATACCGAGAGAAGAAAATGTCGAAGCAGACGCGTTGGCTAATCCTGCATCCGCTGCAGAAGTAACAAATGAAGAAAATTATTCTGTAATACATTTGTTTCACTCGACACTCAACCAAGATAAAAACGAGGTATATTTGAATAATTTAACCTGGGATTGGAGAAACGAGATCGTCAATTTTTTGCAGTCCATAATACTACCTGAAAATAAGAAAAAGGCTCAGGCACTTCATCGAAAAGTTGCCCGTTACTGTTTGGATCGAGGCAATTTATATCGAAAATTGTTCGGTGGTCTCTTAGCAAGGGGGTCTAGGACCCTCCCAAATGGAGTATGTGATGAGAGAAATACATGAAGGACATTGCAGAAATCACGCAGGAGGAAGATCCCTGGTAAAAACTCTAATTAGAGTAGGGTATTACTGGCAAAAAATTGAATAAGAGGTAGAAAATTTTGTGGCCAAATGTTACAAGTGCCAAAGATATGGTAACAACATCCATCGACCAGCAGAGTTATTACATCTGATTGTTGCACCATGGCCTTTTATGAAGTGGAGGATGGATATCGTGGGTCCACAACCACAATCCAAAGAAAAGGTACTTTTTTTATTAGTACTCACTGGTTATTTTACTAAGTGAGTAGAAGTAGGTGCCTTCAAACAAGTACGAGAAAAAGAATTCAGGGACTTCATTTGGCAAAACATCATATGTCGGTTTGGGGTTCCAAAAGAAATCGTGTGTGGGCCATTTTGCACACACATCCCAAATCACCTAACGAAGCTACAACAACTCTCGGAATTCCATTCCGACTCCCGGATCAAAATCTCACATATCAACCGGAAATCGCCAAAATACTAACTTCGCCAATTCAAGCCTAATTCTACACCGGACCTCCAAAACCACTTCCGATCACACTCCTAAGTCACAAATCACCTCGCGGAGCTTACCGAACCATCAGAATTCACATCCGAGCCCTCTAACACATAAGTCAACTCTCGGTTGACTTTTCCAAACTAAGGCTTCCTTAAAAAGACTAAATGTCTCATTTCTTATCAAAATCACTCCAAATCAACTCGACTACATATGACACGGATAACGAAGTATGTAGAAATAGAAAATGGGAAGAACGGGCTGGTAACTCACGAGACGACGGGTCGAGTCATCATATCCTCCCCTACTTAAACAAACGTTCATCCTCGAACGTGCCCAGAGTTGTTCCAAAAGCCAAACAATCACTGAATAACCTTACCATGCATCAACCCGGGGGTGATTCCACATCACCCTATCTCATTTAGGTCTGACAACACATTGTAACTGAAACGTTTTTGCAATCCAATCTAGTCCACAAACCATAGGACCACATTCCCACTTTTGAAATCTTTCATATGATCAGAATCCCACATTTATACTGTGAATAAGCCAAACAAGCTGTAATAACCCACACCTGCAACCTCAGGTGCTATTACATGATAGACCACATAATTCAAATGCTTGTAGTGATAGCTCCTAATCACAACAGCTGCACACAATGCCCGAATACCGATAGAAAAACTCTTATCAACTAAAGTCTCATCTCACACTTTCATATGCTGCCAATGATGATTAAATCACGCGGTAAGCCATAACCATTTCCCATATCAACCATTCATGAAGTCATTTCGCCTTTGGCAAATGCTACATCAAATTTCTGAGTCGAAGCTCGATATTATCCTTCCAACATACCAAATCGAATCCGTTTGTATTCATTATTGATCCCTCTAATCTCTTCTAATCCAACACACTACTGTAGTGACATGACACATCAATACAAGCCTAAGCCACAACTTGCACAGTACGCGCGCCAATAAGCAACAATTCGAGTATACTAAATTCATGAAAATGACTCAAGTGAAAGAGCTGTACCACAAGCTCACTAGTACCACCACAACACAAGGCTGAGAACCCATCTCACATCATAGAAATAGAACACCCGAATCTAACCGCGAGGTATTCAGACACTAGTTCACCTGAGACACCCCAAGTCACCATGCTCAAAAACCATCAACCAAGCGCAATTTGATGTCTAGTACCACAAGCGAATCATCATGCCCACGGAGAAGTACATAATACAATGCCATACCAGTAAACCTCACTATTGCACCATCCGATTACCCTAGAAAGGGAAAATACCTCAAAGAAGAGAGCCACTTTGCAAGTTCCACAAGTACCACCCCAAAGATATGCTATGAGCTCGTCAATCATAGTGGAACCCAAATACATGAATAGATTAATAGTAACCAGCTCTTCTATAGCTCACATTGACATCAACCTCACAAGCAACTTAGTTGCCAACAACATAATCCACCTAGCACGGTCACATACCTCCAATCCAAGCATATCATATAGGAGAAATCCAATAAGTACACCTGTATATGCTAAATTAAATAAGATTCTCATGCTCCTAGACTGGCATAAATAACACTCTATATCGTAGGCATGAGCAAGCTATGTTGTTACAACTCAAATAAGCAAATTAACGCAGAATAGTAATTACCAAGTTTGTTCTTAAATCTAGCATCTTGGAAATCTCAAGTATAGTCCAGATAGTTCTTAACAAAGTTACGAATATGAGAAACATTATACCTTTAAGTTCAATATCCCACTCTAGGCATATCATAGCCTACACATCTTCCGAGCAGGAATATTGACTCGGTGCTTGCACACAAGTTCAAACCTCACATATAATCGCGCTCATAGCGCATAGTTATCACTATCAATTATCTCGACTAGTGCATCCAAAGAGTTTAGGTAAAATACTCACCTCAAACATGCCACAAACCCGAAATAGTATATTTTTGAGAATTCCCCGTCTCCATATTCCTAGATTACATAAATTACTATAACTGATCACAACCTCAGCACTCAATGACTGACACATCCCTCAAGTACGATCATTTCATGATAATTATTCTCAAACTTTTCCTACAATGCATAGCAAGATCGAAATATTGGCAGTCGATCAACCAAGTGGGTGTTGTAATACCAATAGATATTTGTTGGTTAAAATATAGTACGCACCCTTCTCAGGTCTTACTGAGCAGTTATAACATTCATCTAAATACTTGAAACTGACTATTCCATCCAGAACTCGCCTTCCCTTTAAGAATGAACTGTCACCTTGCACATGAAAATATTAAGCATGTACCATACACCACATCTATCATGCCATCTTGTTGCAGACACAAAATCTCATTAGAATTTCTGGGCTATAGGAAAATTTCATTTCGTGCAGTTAGAAATCTTCTATTTGCTTCCATCTAGAAGGAGTTCACAATATACAATATGTTCCTCGCACCGGTAGAAGATATCCGGTTCGAACTATGGTAAAAACCATCAAGAAAACTTTCAAATCTGCTCACACATACCCAAGCTATCAAAACGGAATTCCTCTGGCTTGACAAGGCCATGTAGGTTACCAACCCAAGAATACTGCCTGTAATCAATGCACATTCTCATTGTGCCATCCTTCTTCTTCACAAATAAGACTGGTGCACCCCAAGGTGACACACTAGGCCGAATGAACCCCTAATCTAGGAGCTCCTGAAGCTGCTCTTTCAATTCCTTCAGCTCCGCTGGTGCCATATGTCACACCTCCTTTTTCATACGCTACTTTACCCGCGAGGGTGTAGAGGAGTTTTTCCAATTTAAGGACAGTCGGAACGGGATTAGTTATTTAAGTTTTTCAGAGTCGCCACTTGAGAATATAATGGTGTCCCAAGTCACCGGTTTAATCCCGAACCGAGGAAAGTTTGACTCTGTTACAGTCTGCGAACTAGAAATCCGGATAAGGAATTCTGTTAACCCGGGAGAA
>MU760962.1:0-11408 GCA_026770625.1 Nicotiana glauca | reverse complement strand
ATTTTAAAGAATTGCAACGTCGTGAAAATGCATTCCTTAACCACACCGTACCAGTACGCCTGTGGCTTTAGATACATTTCGACTTCGTTGAGAGTAGGATTTGGGTCACATAAATGTGCACCCGTACTTGAGAATGTATATTAAAATTGTGCCTACGGTATCTATTTTTTATTACGTTGGGAAAGACCGTGAAATTAGCTAAACGGTCCTTCTGAGTCTAAAGATTTTATAACAATTATTTGAGGGCCCTGCAATTTATTTATTTTCGGCGAGGCTCGTCTCATCATTTCTATTTAAAGGTCAATCCCTAAGTGACTATGATTTCTTTACTTAATAATTGTCTCCAAAAATAGAAGGAAAGTAATCTCAGTTATTTAACATTGGTAAAAGACCCAAATCCATATGATTCGCTTTCAAATCAATTCCATCCCAATAATTTATGAAGTAAAGATGAAACATGCTCAGCAGTTTATTTTTTTTAAAAAAAAAAGGATTAGACCATTTGGGCCTATTATCGAGGAAACTAGGCCCATGAGAGGTGTTATTCAGTTTAGTTGGGCTGTTGGACAAGAGCCGTCTGGGCCACACGTTTGAGCCCAGAATCACTGGTCAAATTGAAGTATTATAGGATCAAAGTTGGAGATTCCAATTTCAAATTTAATGGACAGCCTAGATAATTTTAATTACCAATTCAACTCAATAATGCAATTTACTACTCAAGTGCTTGGGTGCTCTTCCTGAGTTTACATTAAAGTCCAGGTGACATTCTAATACAAATCAAGTATGCCAAAAGTCCAAAACAATGTCGATTCCTTACAATTTCCAATTACCTGTATTTTAGCTATTCTTATTTACGAACAGGCTTAATATGAAGATAACAGTATAACCAATTCCTATTTTTACTCAAACACCAATGTGAGAATTAACTTTCAATTAATTTCATTTCAACTGATCTAATAAGCATGGTATTCATAGACTGAGGCTGCTACCGTCCAAGTTTCACTCTAGAATTCAATTATTATATGCTAAACAAAGTAAATTCCTACAAATGTTCAATCTAATTAAACAAGCACTAGCTATTATCTCCTAATGAAGAACTATATGATCAGCTAATGTTAAATGAGCACCAGTGTTTATTATATATGAATCAACTACTGCAAACTAACTGTCACTAACACTGTCACTTTGAGGAAAATAAAGCAAAAATCATCAAATCCAAATCACAACAGTCCATAGTCCAATTAACATCCAAACAACGGAACCTAAACAATATCCTTGAGCTAAACTGAATGCACAGATTTGGGAACAAAAATGAAGTAGATTTCAACTATCACAACGGCTTCATTCACAAGCTCATTTCAGCACGTTTAGCTCATAGTCGTTAAACATACAGTTGTGTACCTGGAATTCGAATCACAATTGAAGAGATAGAAGTCAGCAGCGGCGACAATAACCCAGCAGCAAACCAGGAATAAGTTCAAGAATCCAAAACACTTGAAAACCAAGCAGGAGCAACGAATCAACCCAAAAAACAAATTCAAACTAACTCAAACGACCTTCAAATGAACCCAGAAATGACTCACAATGACACAAAACCCAAACTGATCCTAAAATGTCTCGATCGAACCCAAACTCCACTTGAAAACCAACTAGAGACACTTCTGAACCTCAATTCCCAGAGATTGAGCTAAGAAATGCACATCACCCATTAAAACTTGAAGTTATCCTAAGAAATTGAATAGAAAAGTATTTTGTTGTTGATTTTCTGTGATGTTTATGGTTTTTCTACAGCTTTTGTGTATTTTTAGATGTTCAGATGAAGAGGGGAATTTCGAATTCCAGATCTGGTTTTTGATCTGAAATTCAAATTTCAGTTTATATAGACTTAGGGAATTTTGGGGGGAATTTTCAGGGTTTCTCCAAATTGTAAAGTGTTTTCAGAATTTTTAGGGTTCAAAAAGCTTTCAGATTCCAAAGTCTAGAAAAAAGTCCCCTGTTAATCAGAATTGTTGCCTATTTATAGGCAGAAAATGGGAGGGAAATTTAAATTTGCTAATTATCTAAGAGTCCCTCAGTTTTTAGCTTGTTAGGCAAATTACTACATTTATTTTATTGAAAAATGCACTAGAACCCATTCTAGAAGGTTCTAGCTAATTCTATCATGTTCTTATTCCCTAAAATTCCTATTATACCCTCACTTGCATTTGTTATTCACTGAATTGCCTTTCTATCATGCCTATATTACCCCTACTTCATAAGGTTTATTATCTTTATGCCACTTTCTCTACCCAGAATACCCCTTGAAGCCTTTTTTCAATTACCATTAACCATTTTAACCCCAAAATGTCCTTTTACTAATCTGACTTACATCCTAGTTTCAATCAAATTTCAGTAATTAAATTCTACAGCTATTACCAGTCTTAACAACTAACTAAGGTATTTATTGATAACGATTTAAGGAACAAAACTTAGACTAAAAATCTTGATAATCATATTTAGATCAGAACTCAAAGCAACAGAAATTAAAATAGAAAATTCACATTTAGACAATAGTAAACACAGAACCAATTAAAAATAAGAATTTTAACATCTAAACTATACTAAAATTAATGTGGATTATGGCGGAATTGAAAAACAATCATATGTTACATATTGAGCAGAAACCATGATATATATATATCTATCTTAGCACGAGAAAAGTAATAAAGAATTTGTTAACGAACTTACTGCCAAAACCAAAATTTAATTCACTACCAATTTTCAAAGTCCAAACTTAACGAGTCAAAATCCAATGAATATTAACCCCAAAGACTTGACAAAAATCATGCTACAGGCATAAAAATAAGGAAGAAAAGAAAGAAAACTCACTGAATCAAGAAATACAGCCAGCCTTTGGAATCCTCAATCATCCAAAATTCTGACCCGTAACATACCTAACCAAGTGTTTTTCATAAGAGAACACCTGATTAGGTGTGTTATGGTCCAAAATTTTGGGGATTTATTATTTTCTTTTCTCTTTTTTTTTCTTCTGTTCTTTTCTTTTATTCATTTTTCTTTATTTTCCAGGGTTTTCAAAACCTTGGATATCATTTTCTTGGATCCTTAACTTCAGGCAAACCTTCGAGTCTTCTTTTGATGAAAAAGACTCTTAGAATAAGGGCTGGGATGTTTGAGGAATGTTATGGGATGATTTTGAAGTAGTGGTGTTCGCCGGTCATAGGATTTTGGTGACACTCAAATTAATATTCGAAGAGATTTGGGCCTATTCGAAGGAAAAGACTTAGAGGAATGGAAAGAGGAGGCCTAGGGGATTCTAGGGTGTTAAGGGCGGAGGCAGAATCAAACCTTGTGTTCGTNGTTACGGGGGGTGGAAGAGGAGGTCAAGACCTTCCTGTGGTGTTAATGGTGGATTTATCAGCGTTAGTTGTGTTTCCCGCCGGTAGGGTTCCGGCGGGTGATGTAGAGGAACCTAGGGCGGCTAGGGTTTGAAGTTTAGAGACGAAGGTGTAAATGAAATTGTGTATGTAATGTTTTTATATTAAAAAGCTATGGAGGATCTGAGACCGTTGGATTGGATCAAATGAATGGCCAGGATTCATTGACCATCACACGACGTCGTGTGAATTAATAAGGCTCTCATCCTTAACCGTTAGATGAATCAAACGAACGGTATCGATTGCTTCATATGAACGAAGTCGTTTCATTTATTAGACGACCGCTATTCCTGGGTCGTTTGATCAATTAATCAACGGTCCAGATTCAGCTTCTTAAACGGTGTCGTTTTGATTTTTGTATAGGCAGACCGGTCTTTAATTTTGGGTCCGGTCTTTGTGTTGTCTATTTGGGCCATTGAATTGCCCAATTCATGTATTATATTTGGTATTTTTTTATTTCTTGTATTATCTCTTTGTATTTTCTTTTATTTTTAATTTTCTGATTTTCTAGAATTAAAGAGTAATTAATTTCTATTTTTGGTATTTTTCTAATTAAATGATAATTTGCTTTGGTATTTTTTCTGATTTTTGTAAGACTAAAATAAAACCTAATTAAACTAATTAAATCCTAATTAAACTATTTAAATTCTAAAAATCAATTATCAACTAAAGATGCCTAAGAACTATATATTCTTTTAATTTCTAAAACGAATTAATACACACTTAATACCAAAATGTAGAATTAAATTCCTAAATGCATATTATATTTTTCGTATTTTCCCATGCACAAATAACATGCAGACAATTAACACAAAATCCACAGAAATTGTAAAAATAAAGAAAATTGTTTCGTTTGAATGTTATGGGAATAAACTCATATGTAGGGTAAAAATCACGTGCTCACACCATACGGTATAGTGGAATAGAAATGGGCTGAGTGCCCGACACCAAGTCGATACTGAAATCAATATCCCTGTCCGGTGTCATGCCCGACAGATCTGCAGGAAATACATCGGGAACAATCCCTCACAACTTTGATAGAATCAATACTAGGAGTCTCAATTCCAATATCTCGCACAAAAGCTAGATATGACAGACAACCTTTCCCAACCATACGCTGGGCTTTCAAGAAAGAAATTACTCTGCTAGGAACATAATCAGTCACACCACGCCACTCGATCCGTGGTACACCCAGCATAGCCAAAGTAACTGTCTTAGCATGACAGTCTAGAATAGCATGACACAGAGATAACCAATCCATGCCCAACATAATATCAAATTCCACCATGCTCAATAGCAATAGATCAACTCGGGTCTCCAAACCCTCAATAATCACAACACTTGACCGGTACACACGATCCACAATAATAGTATCGCCCATCGGGGTAGATACATGAACATGTAAAGAAAGAAACTCTCAGGGTGTACCCAAATAATGAGCAAAATATGAGGACACATAAGAAGAGGTAGAACCGGGATCGAATAATACAGAGGCATCTCTGTGGCAGACTGGAACAATACCTGTAATAACAACATTTGAAGCAATATCATCTGTCATGCCGGGAATAGTATAAAAACGAGCCTGGCCATCGCTTGATCGACCTTAATATCTGTAAGCCATAACTGACTCACCAACACACCTCAAACTCGAACCAATATAGCACATAATCGTGCAATCAACTTATTTAATAGCAAACTCCCCAACTTGGCTCAAAACCATAGATCAAAACACACTCAATAAATCACAACGCATGTACTCTATTGCTGTCGTAATACCATAGTGAGATTAAACTCACTCCTTCATAAGCTTGTGGAAACACAAATCATCTGGAATTTTAACTCTTTTGCAATTCTTGTATTCACTCACACAACAGTTAAGCCCACTCTCTAGGCGACCATATTTAGATTTCAACGTATATTCTTCACTTGTAAATGAGATCTTCTCATAGACAGCATAAAGATCACACCACTTCAGAACATTCCGCAAGAGATAACCCACCTACTTCGCCTCAATATAACATTTCTGTATAACTTTCACCTTTATACACATTACACAGTCACTTAATCTTCCCGAGTCTAAACTCATACTATAACATGAAATTTACTTCACTCCAAATAAGAGATATGAAAAGATTCTTCACGCGCCCATAACTCGGGGCTACACATCCAATCATAATGAAAATCAAACATTTAATAGTTCATCTATCATCCTGTAGCCCTTCCTCGTCACTTCCAAGTCATATAGATACATCTCGCAGTACTAACATACTCTTCACGTAGCTATACAACCAAACAGAGGCAAAAAGATAATTTTACGCCCATTGGCGAATCCTACACAAGCTTGTTCGAAAAGTTGAAACGCAACCCCATTTACATCCGTTAGACTATTTTGATTGTCGAGAATAGGAGAAATCTAGGTGGAGAAACTTATCATCATATAGAGCGGGTCAATGCAAATAACAAATATAAGTGGTAGGATAGCAAGATAGCAAGCATAATGAACTGGGGAGGGTATGAGCATGGCAAAGTTCTTGGCAAAAACCTTTAGGGCATCACCGAGCCATTATAGCCAAAGCGCCATGGTACCACTTTTGGGCTGGGACATCAATACACCTGGCAAGAATACAATGACTGATCACCACCAAGGTGAGGTTCGTACTATCCACTGGAGCAGCCTATACCGCACTTGAATCAGACCTTCCAACAGACCGACATCATATGGGGATCAGAGGAGGAAGAAACACGGCTTAAGGAACCTGTTCTTGGTAGGTGCGGACATGGACTGTTGTGTAATTATTGAGGAGGAGGAAGGCCCTACAATCTGAGCTATAGAGAGAGGATCATTCCTCAAGAATTGGACTGTCAGATCATCCACGTCCCGACGAGTCCCAGGGTAGGAAGGCTGAACAACATTATTTTGTTTATTTTCTAAGAAAAATGATTTCCCTTTTAGGCATTTTGTTTTAAATAATATTTCCAAGGTTCCGAAAACGTTTATTAAATTATTGAAAATCGCTTTTATGCTTCAATCAATCAATATTTATTATTACCATTTTTCTCTTATATCTTTATCTATACAACATCACTATTTCCTATCTCGATGAACCAACAACTCTGACATGTAATGAGACGACGCAAAAAAAGGATAATGATTCGTAAGAAGAACATGTCATACCCGAGGAAATTGTAAGAGAAGTAGAAGACTTTGAGAACAAGCCTAAGTCCAATCTGGACGAAGCAAAATAATCAACTTGGGAAACTTTAAAACTGTCAAGGAAACCCGCATCAGCATCCACTCGTCCCCATCAGAAAAAAAAGAGTACATACAGTTCTTGAAAGGTTATGAGGACATCTTTGCATGGTCATACGATGATATGATAGAGTTAAGTACATCCATTGTGACTCACAAGTTGCCCACAAACCAAATGTGTCCAATAGTAAAACACAAAATTATAAATTTCAAGCCTGACATGAGTCTGAAAATCAAGGAGGAGGTTACTAAGCAAATCAAGGCCAAGGTCCTCAGGGTGGTCGAATACCCAACTTGGCTAGCCAACATCGTGCCAATTACAAAGAAGGACAGAAGGCTAGGGTCTTTGCTGATTCTCGGGATCTCAACAGGGCCAACCCAAAGGATGATTTCCCGCTTCTAAACATACACATCCTAATCGACAATTATGCCAAGGATTATCTCCAATCATATGTGGATTGTTTTGCCGGTTACCATCAAATCTGGATGGACGAAGAGTATATTGAGAAAACAGCTTTCATTACACGATGGGGAGTATACTGCTATAAGATGATGTCGTTCGGTCTAAAGAATGCTAGGGCAACCTACATGATGGCTATGACTACTATTTTTCATGACATGATACATAAGGAGATCGAGGTATATGTGGATGACGTCATCATCAAATCCAAGAAGGGAACAGATCATATAGCCCATTTGACAAAGTTTTTTGACAGACTGCGAAGATACAACTTGAAACTAAACCCCGCAAAATGTGTATTTGGTGTTCTTGCTGGAAAGTTACTTGTGTTCATTGCCAGCTGCCGAGGGATAGAACTGGATCTATCAAAAGTCAAAGCCATCCAAGAGCTACTGTCGCCGAAGAATAAGAAATATGTAATGATTTTTCTAGGACGGTTAAACTACATAAGCCAATTTATAGCCCAGTCCGCAGTTATATGTGAGCCTATTTTCAAGATGTTGAAGAAAGATGTTGCAACTAGTTGGACTGAAGATTTTCAAAAGGATTTTGACAAGATCAAGGAGTACTTATCGACACCACCAGTCTTGGTCCCACCAGAGCTAGGTAAACCCTTGCCACTCTACCTTGTTGTATTAGATGGAGCCTTTGGCTACATTCTGGGGCAGCACGACGAGATAGGGAGAAAGGAACAAGCTATCTATTATCCGAGTAAGAAGTTCACTCCATATGAGACGTGGTACTCTCTATTGGAACGTACCTGCTGCACTCTGACCTGGATAGCTCAGAAGTTGAGGCATTACTTTTGTTCCTACATAACAAACCTCATATAAAGGATGGATCCCTTGAAATATATCTTTCGGAATCCCATGGCCACCAGCAGGCTGGCTAAGTGGCAAATTTTGTTGAGTGAGTTCAACATTGTTTATGTGACCCAAAAAGCAGTCAAGGGACATGCACTAATAGATCATCTTTCTGAGAACCCCGTGGAAGGAGAATCCAAACCCTTGAAAATGTATTTTCCCGATGAAGAGGCGTTATTCATAGGAGAAGATATTGCTGAGTCCTATGACGGTTGGAGAATATTCTTTGACAGAGCGGCAAATTTCAGGGGTGTCGGCATTGGAGACGTCTTGGTATCGAAAAATGGACAACATTATCCAGTATCTGCTAAACTCAGATTTCCCTAAACCAATAATATGGCATAGTATGAAGCCTTTATAATAGGCATCAACATGGCCATCGACATAAATATTTAGGAGCTGCTGGTAATCGGTGATTTAGATTTGCTTTTGCACTAGGTACAAGGAGAATGGGCCACTAAGAATTCCAAGATATTTCCATATTTTTACTATGTGTAGGAATTATGAAAGAGGTTCATGAAGATGGAGTTTCGATATATTCCCAGGATTTAAAACGAGTTTGCCAATGCATTGGACACTTTGTCATCCATGCTACAACATCCCGAAAAGAACTTCATCGATCCCATCCCAGTAAGCATTCATAGCCAGCCGGCGTATTATGCCCATGTTGAAGAATAAATATACGGTAAGCCTTGGTTTCTCGATATCAAAGAATATTTTACAAAGGGAGAATATCTAGAGCATGCCAATCATACTAAAAAATGCACATTTCGGAGGTTGTCCAACAATTTCTTCCACGGCGGAAGAAACTTGTACAGAAGAACCCCTAATCTGGGATTCTTAAGGTGTGTTAGTGCAAAAGAAGCTTCTAAGCTACTTGAGGAGATACATGATGGGACCTGCGACCCGCATACGAATGGTTTTATCTTAGCCAAGAAGATACTTAGGGCCGGTTATTTTTGGATGACCATGGAAACAAACTGCATCCAGTACGTACGAAAGGGCTACCAATGTTAAGTACATGCAAATATGATAAATGTTCTGCCAAATGAGCTCAATGTAACAAGCTCACCTTGGCCATTCGCTGCCTGGGGAATGGATGTCATTGGTCCAATCTAGACCACCGCCTTAAATGGGCATCGATTCATCTTGGTAGCTATTGATTACTTCACCAAATGGGTCGAAGCGACATCTTACAAGGCAGTAACTAAGAAAGTCGTAGCAGATTTTGTCCGCGATCGAATTGTTCACTGGTTTGGAGTTCCAGAATCATTCATCACTGGAAACGCCTCCAATCTCAACAGTGATCTGATAAAGACAATGTGTGAGACTTTCAAAATTAAGCGCAAGAATTCCACAGCCTATAGACCTCAGATGAACAGAGCTATAGAAGCCGCTAAAAAGAATATCAAGAAGAAATTGAGAAAAATGGTAGAAAATCACAAATAATGGCACGAGAAGTTGTCGCTCGCTTTATTGGGATACCGTACCACAGTCCCCACATCAACCAAGGCAACTCCTCACTTATTGGTTTATGGTACTGAAGTTGCTATTCCCGCTGAAGTGGAGATCCCATCTCCGAGAATCATACAAGAAGTTGAGCTTAGCGACGCAGGATGGATAAGGAGTCATTATGAGCAGCTAGCCCTCATTAATGGGGCAGAGGAAGTTCACACCAGGGCAGTTGGTGTTAAAGAAGATCTTTCCGCATCAGAATGAAGCAAAAGGGACATTCTCTCCCAACTGCCAAGGCCCTTACATGGTTCATAGAGTATTAACAGGAGGAGCCCTCATACTTGCAGAAATGGACGGAGAAGTCTGGCCAAAACTGATCATCTCAGATGCAGTCAAGCGATACTATGTGTAACTATTTATGTTTTCACAAAATAATGTAAATTGAACTATGCTTGACCTGATTCCCGTTTAAGAGGGGATACGTAGGCAGCCCTGTGGGTTCGCTCATATCATAATAAAATTTTTATTTACCCCCCAGAACCAGAAACTGCGGCAGAATTTTGAGGAGGACCCTCAAAATTCCGGATCTAGTCCAGCCAACGCCATCATATGCCAGAAGGTTAGAAATCAATCAGAAACTGGGGCGGAATTTTAAGGAGGACCCTCAAAATTTTGAAGGAATTTCAGCCGATCACAGCATGTGCAGCACTCAGACGTGTCTATCTAACTAAGGCAGAATTTTGAGGAGGATACTCAAAATTCTATAGCATGAGAGGTTGCGATGTATCAGATCGTGTCACAGTCACTGGTTCATCTAACCAATTTCTAAAATAATTTATTTTTATTACATCTTTGAAACTATGCATGCTTGCTTGTAAAATGACTATGTTTATCCACTGCTACCCCCAATGATTTGAACAGGACCTTCGGACCAAGGGAAGCTAGCCAAGCAAGGGAATCTGCATCATATTTAAATTTCCGCACAAATATATACTTGTAGTATCTCTTCACTTGTAGGTGACCCGACAAGCAACCACTACCCTAACATGAGCAATCCCGCTCCATTTCTTTCAAATTATCACAAATATGACCGTTCACCAAAACAATCTTGCCACGCATTCCAAAGTCTCATGTACGTTCTTGCGATGAGTTCATCGGTATATTCCACTGATGAATCCATAGCTACACATGGTCTGATTCCTGTAAACCAGAGATATGTAGGCAGCCCAGAGACCAGGGTTCGGCCTCTATTTTTCAAGATATCCCGATCGGTCAAAATTGGCCATCATTTGTTTACCTAAAAACTCTTTCATCCTTCCCGGGTAAAGAGGGGCAGCTGTTGATACCCAATTTTTCCTTACAATATTTCTTTTAAAAAATGCATACATACCTCCAAAACCATGCATTAACATCAATTAATATTTTTCCAAAATTTTTGCATTTTTAAGGGTTTTAATTAATTACTCCAGTATTTTATTTATGCAAATAGTTACTAATTACACCACAAATAATTTTATAATAATTTTGTGATTTAATTTTATCATTTACATTTGCTCTAATAATTATTACACAAATAGCCACATTTGCACTTTTGGGATTACAATTGCAATTGCATTACAATTATGGCACATGCATGCATTATTAAGTTACTTTACCAGAAAATAGCCTTTTATTTTTTTTAAATATTAGGTAATTATTTTTAAAGGATTTTTGGGTATGAAAATCATTTTGGTAATTTGTTAATTATTTTTTATCAATTAAATAGATATTTAATAAATGACCCTTTTTATTTTCAAACCTAGCCTAATTAAAACAGCCCAATTTCAATCCCAATTCAAATAATATTAGCTCAAATCTACCCGTCACACCTATTTTTTACGGTGCTTACACCCCGGCGAAAGGGATATAAACACAAAAAGAGTTTTTCCAATTAAAGGACGATTGAG
>MU760961.1:1312-35839 GCA_026770625.1 Nicotiana glauca | reverse complement strand
ACAGATCACGGTACCGGAGCAGCTTTTGGACCACAGCAGTAGCACGTCGAGTGGGAGCTGACTTCAGTCCAGGGATTACGAGGTAGCCTAGCTAGCGTTCGCAGGCCGGAGTCCCTTTTTCTATATCTTCTGTTTGTTTTCATTGTATCGAGACAGACACTGTGTACTTCTTTCTATTCAGACTTGTTTGTAGTATTCATTAGTAGTTCGTGAGATAGCGACTCCAGTCTTGGGTAGTAAAATATCAAACTTCCGCATTTTGGATTTTCATTTACTTATGCTATAAAAGACTTCCGCTTGCATTTAAAGGTTTATTATTGTTATTACTGTTGTGTTATTTTTCAATTGTTATTACTGTTGTGTTGTTTTTCAAAAGGTGTAAGTGTTTGGCTTGCCTAGCTCCAACAGTAGGCGTCATCACGACTCCCGATGGTGGGAAATCCGGGTCGTGACAGAGAAGGAGGAGGAGAAATGGGGCTAAAGTTATTTAAAAAGTGAGTACTACAAGTTAAAAAAAAAATTTAAAAAAATTAGTGTAGGTTAAATGGGGGTGACCAAATAGGGCGCCTGTGCAATTTTTAAGGGTTTTGATACAGTTATCAACAAAAAACACAACTATTTATCCTTATCTACCCATTTATTTTTTACCCAAAAACTAATTATATTTCCTATCCATAGTAGCTTTTGTAGGGAATTTTTTCTTTGTTCTCCAATTCTTTTTTATTTCTATGCTTCTTTCTTTCTTTTTTTCTTTTTTTCTTTTTTTCTCTTTTTCTCTTTTTCTTCTTATTTTTTTCTTTTTTCCTTTTCTAATTTCATTTAACTTGTTTTGCTTATATTCTTTTTCTTTTCATAATCTAATTTCATTTACTGTTTTTACTATTTTTTATTATTTTTTTATATTATTACTAAAGAAAATCAAATTGTGTACCAATTAAATATAGCTAATATAACCAAAAAATATTAACTAATATATGATACCAGTATAGTATATAGCTATACCAACAAGGTATACAATTGTACGCAAAGAGTTAAAATAAATTAATTCAATTATTAAACTAAAATAATATCAGATGTCAATAAAAATTTCAAAAAATTCTAAAAGGATCTAATTGTAAGAGTATACTGTTACATTATATAACATACTATAATATTTTATGATTTTTTTATATTTTTAATTTACCACTCACGCTGGGTAAAAGCTTAAATCATATTAAAATGGAAAAGGCAAGTGAATTTACGGATAATAAGTATACAATTATAGTAATTGTATGCTATTACAACATATTGTTACAGTATATTGCATATTAGTATACTATAACAATTTACTGTTGCAGTACAACTATATACTCTTATAATATATTATATAATGTAGCGGTACACTATTAGGTAACTATGTTCTTTTTCGATTATTACAATATACTGTTGCAGCATATTGTAAACTATAATATTATACTACTGCAGTATAGTTATATACTCCAACAACATATTGTATACCGTAGTAGTATACTATTGGGTAGTTGTGTTCTTTTTTTATTTTCAGCTGAAATTTTGAACTCAATCACCTTAAATCAGCTCCAAATGCTATCAAATTTCAATATGAACTTTCATAAGGTATTATAAGCAATATTTAACAACACCCATTTTGAATCAAACAAGAAATTTTCAAAATAAAAATTTTAAGCTAAGGCAAGAGTAAGAGCAAGAGCTAGGGAAAGAACAATCAATGAAAAGTGGAGCGAAATTTCTTTGCTTCTTTTAAAGGAGTAAAGAAATTGGGGTGAAGACCCAAGATTAAAGAAGGCTTGGTCTTAATTTTAGTAACTCCACATCCTTAAATTATTTTCTTGTTTGCTACTTCTTGACTTATTTGTAATTTGTTATGATATTCTCTGTTCCTATGAAGATTTTCTCCATCACGACCCCTTTAATGACTCCCACTCTGATCCTTCCGCTGCTACAATTCTGCTAAGGTACGACTATTTTTTTTTACTTTCCCCATGTGGATTAATTTATGCGATGGTAATCTTCATTCATTAATTTATAATCCTAAATTCGTCTATATTTGCGTAGGGCAATTTCTCAGTTAGTTTGGTCTGCTGATGTTTGAGTTTGTGTGTTGGGTGTCTAAATAATCGGTAAATAGTTTGAGCTTCATGGGTAGGAGTAATAAATATTTTGGGTTTGGGCATTAAAAGGTAAATAGTTTGGAATTAATACGTATAAAGTGGGAATTTTCCCTTTTATATTGCCTTTGCATTATTGCAGGGGCAGAGCTAGAGTGTCGTCAGCGGGTTTAGTCGAACCTAGTAGTTTTGGTTCAAACCTTGTATATGTCTTAAAAAATACATTTTATATGGTAAATTATTAATTTAAAATTCAGTAACTTAAAATGATTAGAATCACAAATTTATAAGCTTGAAATCCTGGCTCCGCCATAACGGTAGTGCATTTCGCTAGTTATTGTTTCATTTACGTTTAACTAATATCAACGATGTTGTAAGAAGTTTTTATCGCATCATGTTACTTTTATTTGCTATAGTAGGTAATATGTGTTACATTTAAGTTACAAAAAATTTATTTTGATGAACCATTACTTGTAAATATCTTTTAAGGATATGAGAATATAAAAATTTCTTTAATAGTCCGTACATAACGGTATGCTTTCCCTTTTCAATCCATGTGGTTTTTTCTTTTTTTTTTTTAAAATTTGTTTAACAAACTATTACATTTTTTATTTATTAAATTTTTACTTTCAACGTTCTTTAGTTTATCCTTAATAATACTCCCATGTATCCAAAAAGTACTTGCTCAAAAATATTTTGTATAAAAACAGATATGGTGGTGCTAACTCTTTCTTTTGGTCACATGGATTAAGAGTTGTACGAAAATGGTTAAAGACTTCTAAATAGGTAGATGTTGACAACATCATTCTTCAACCCAAGTTTTTATTGAATCCATTGCCTCAGTCATGTTCGATCTTGGTTTTTCATTATTTTCTGATTCTCCGCATGTGTTTAGTTCTAATCCTAGCAGTAGTCGTATTGAAAACACAACTGAAAATGTAAAATTAGAGGGTGAAAAAGACAACAATATTGATGGTTCGTCAGTCGATGGAACTTCCTACCGGTCATTGCCCAACACAAATTCCTAACCAACCATAGCAAGTGTTACAATGAATGATAAGAGAAAAAGGTAAAGTTGTTGGCGATTCTGAGTTAGGGGGAGCCGACATGAATCCGTGCCTGAAACAGAGACTCAACTAGTAAATGTTGATTTTATCAATGATTCTCAGTTAAAGAAGATAAAAATTGGTGTCGCACCTAAGAAGGTAATTTTCTTAAAATTAGGATCTTTGCTTTTGAATATATAGTACATTGTATTTTTTTATTTCCTAGTATAGTTTTGTATTATATTATAGTTATAGTCAGTTGTGTTATTTTTAAGTGTATTATGTTTCTGAAATAATTTATATGATCATGTTTTGCATTGTTGAGATTTCTTGTGCCTATAGACATAGTGTATACGTGTTATGTAATAGTTTTTTAGTTATAGACAATTGTTAGAACAACCTCGTATAACTATATACCTTGTTAGTATAGCTATATACCATATTGGCATATTGATATCATACGCTTTTGGATCCTTTTTTGGCTGTCTTGCTATTTCTTTTTCCTTTAGTAATAGTAGTATCGTACAATATCTTGAAAATGCTTTATAGTTGCATACCTTTTTTATTTTTCTCTTTATGCGTATCTGTTATGTAATAGTAGTATAGTCATTTATAGTTGCTAGGAATTAGCCAGTAGAACTATATACCCTGTTGGTATAGTTAAATGTCGTGTTGGTATCGTATGATGGTTGTATCTTTTTTGGTTGTTTTTAGTTGCATTTTAAGTGAATTCTATTTCTCAAATTATTTATATGAATATGTTTTACAGTGTTGAGATTTTCTTGTGCCTATGGACAAAGATTATAAACAAAAGGTTGATTCGGATATCAACTGCCATGTTATTCGTCTGTTCAAAGAGAATTTATCAAAGACGCAACTTCGAATATTTAAGAAAATATTCTTTTGAAATTTTTTGGATCTGCCACCAGTTACTATGCAGATTCGGGTTATGCACCATTTGCTTATTAGAAAAGTACATCATGAGGTGAAAAATAATATGTGATTTGTAGTGAGTGATTCTAGGTTGCGCTTTGATGTGGATTAATTTGCACTCATTATTGGGCTGAAATGTAAGGGTGATACAAGTATAGAGAGCGTGGAAGAGAATAGGTCGATTTCAAAATATTTTGGGACTACATCTGTGATATTGGCCCAACTAGTAGACTATTTTATGAAGAAGAAATTGGAAACAGATGATGATGCGTTAAAGATAGCAGTTCTTTATTTTGTGAACAACTTCTTAATTTCTCAGCTCAAAACAAAAGTTATTTCACGGTCTTATATAGACTTGGTTGAGTGCGGTGATTTTAATAATTATCCCTGGGGTATAGATGTTTATAATGCTATAATCGACTCGTGTTCCAATAAGTTTCAAGATAAGCCTTATTTTTATAAACTCAGTGGCTTCCCATTAGCTTTACAGATTTGTTTGTTTGGATGTTGCCCAAGTTTGGATGGTCACTTACTAATCATATTGGAAACAAACTCTCACAAATTTTGAATTGGGTAGTCATGGGCCAAATAAAGAATGAGCGAGTTGCATTACAAATGTTTACCTTGCAATGTGCACAGGTAGTTCCTCTCTTAATGTTTTGGTACAGTCGTTTAGTCATGTGTAGTTGTAGCAATATCCCAGATCAATAATATACTCTGGTGGTATACATGTATACCATATTGGTATCATATGGTAATAGGGATCTTTTCTGCTACTTATACTTTTAATTTTCTCATACTTTTATTGCATCTTTTAATGTTTTGATACAATATTTTAGTCACAGGTAGTTGTAGCAATATCTCATATCAATGATATAATATGTTGGTATACATGTATATCATATTGGTATCGTATGGTAATAGGGATCTTTTCTTCTACTTATACTTTTATTGCTACTTATACTTTTAATTTTCACATACTTTATTACATCTTTTAATATTTTAGTATGGTAGTTTAGTCACAGGTAGTTGTAGCAATATTCCAGATTAATGATGTAATTTATTGGTATACATGTAGACCATATTGGTATCATATGGTAATAGTGATCTTTTATCTTTCTATGTTTTACTATCATTTCTAGTTCTAACTAGTGTGCTTAATAATTGCAGCTAAAAAAAATTACCCCAACTGATGCTGAGAAGCGATTAATTGATGTGTGTGGTCTAAACTTTAAAATTGAAGTTGATTGCACTGACAGTCAGCCTGATAGATTTCAGATTTTTGGGGCTCAATTGCCAAAGACACAAGGTATGCATCAAAGTACTGGAGGTGATTTCGAACCTATGAATACTGACGTAATGTAGGAGCTACAAAGTTTAAAGCTTTTTTGTAGAGACCATAATTGAAGAGGTGCTTGCAGCTATTAGTAGGCAGTCAATGAAACCAGAGGAAAATTCAGCGGTATTGATCTTCTATGTAATATAATGCTATAGTATATTGTTCAAAGATGCAATATATGCTTATAGGATACTATTTCATTCTTTACTTTTAGTGCACATAGTATTCTTGTAATATAAATAATAATAAAATTATTATTTTCTCATTTTCAACATAAGCAACAGGATAATGATCCTTACTTTGGTGAGATGCATAATAATTATAGCCAGTTTGAAAAGGGGTGATGGTGGGAATGATCCTGTAGTTATTGAAGATAGCATACCCAAAGCGCCTTCTAGTATGTAAATCACAGATTTGATTTTATATTTTTGTTCTATTTTGAAAATAGTACTCTTGATTATACTTTTATATGTTTAGTATCTTATTTTGGTGGGGTTGGTCGAGATGGTGGTGCCTGTGGTGTCAATGTGAAGAACATCACAGCATGGCATGAGGTAGTTAATGATGATTTGTGTTCTGGTAAAATATTGTGTATGTAATTTTTTATTTCTTTTTTATTTATTTAACTTTATGATTTGTGCATTCACTAACCTTTTTTTAAAACTTTTTTCAGCCCCCTTCATAAATGAGCATGATCTTGGCTTGGATTCTAACGTTGAATTGTATGCATCTGCAATTGATCAAATCACTGTCATTACACAACAAGCAAAATATAAGCACACGTCTCATGATGTTAAAAAGTCTGGACCTGCTCTGTTGCCATCCAGAATCCCTAAACAGACACGACCAGATGTTATTGAGTCTAATACTACCCTTGATGTTACTAATTCTGAAATTAGTATGCAAATCAGAGATTTTTGATAGTTTTTTATTTAAATAATGATGCTGATAATGCTTTTATGTGTTCAGCATCTCGGGTTGATAGCGTTGGCCAAGTAGACATTTATGGCAGTAATGTGAATATGTCTTCTATATAAAACTTTTCATTCTTTTTTTTAAAATATCTTGACTTTATATATTTGTTGATTCACTAGAAGTTTCTAATTTAAGCTCCATGTCAACACGAGGGTGATCTGACTTGGATTCTAATTTTGAGTATAGTGATTCTCAACTTGATCTAATTGCTGCCATTTCACAAGGAGGGAGACATAATGTAAATTAATCTGAAAATACAGTGACAATTCGTGATGCAAATAAGTCTAAACCTGATTAGTTGGTATCAAGAACTATTGTCTAGACAAAAACATATGTCAAAACAACTCCTGCAATTTTCACACGGAGAAGGCGTCCTGCAGTTGTAAAAAAACTCGCCGTATAGGAATGACTGGCAATCTGGTATTAGTGCAGTTGGGGAATCCTTGAAGGTTATAAAAGGAAGATTTCTATTTGTAAATGATATTTCAGTAGATGTTGATTATAATCTTACGACTGCATTTTTAAACTTTGTTGAAGCAAACATGCAATTGGGAGACTTCATATTCGTTTTCATGTACTTTTATTTTCATATTTTCTTATTTTTTTTTTGGATATATTTCTTGTCTATATCTTCTTTTATACGAAATAGGGAAGTGTATTTACTTGGTGATCAAAAGTTGGACCTTTGTTTTGACTTTGAAGTTGAATAAATTGATGATAAGACTTTTTCCATACATTAAACTATTCTGGCAGGCTGCTGTCTGGTTCGGTACGTGTACTGCTTTTTATTTTTTTGTTGTATTAGTGCATGCATATTGTTAGTGTTAGTCATATTTTCTGTCTCTCTTTTTTGCAGCACTTGAATATTATATCCTACTATCTAAGGAAGAAGCCAAAATATAAAATTAATATGCCAATCAAAGTTACAACTACAGATACTTTTTTTAATAATATTATTCAAAGGGTTTATACATAATTTGTAAAAGATGGATAACAAGATCATTTAATTGATAAATCAGACGATATCATGGAGTATATGAAAGGATTTATAATGCATTTCAGCCCTCCATGAAACAAAGTTGATCATGTCCTCTTTTCAATTAATTTGGCAGAAAAGTGACATTGGATATTGGGGTGTGTATCATTCCATAAGAGATATTTTTATGTATATGACTCGCTACATCGTCGAAAGCACAAAAAAGCTATTCAAAAAAGTGGCAGAGGTGTCACGACCCAAGTTCTCCCTCCGTGAACTGTCGTGACGGCATCTAGTCTCTACAAACTAGGTAAGCCTAGCAATTTGCGGAATTAAGAATTTAAGAGTACAACTAGCCATCTAATAGGTAAATATAGATAAAGTGTTTAAAATGCCACTCAACATATACAATAATAACACTCTCGACCAATAATAACACTCCCAAAATTCAGAATCTCATGAATTACAAACTAGAGAAAATACATAGTGTTCTAACTCTTGAAGTCTAAGCAAAAGTAATTACAGAAGCTCTATAGCTAAAAGGAATAATAGAAAGGGACTTCTCGGTCTATGGACGTGATAGATATACCTCGAAATCTCTGAATTCTCCTCGCCTCAGTAATAGTATGGCTGAGCAGAAGAACCTGGATCTGCACACGAAAACATATGCAAGAAAGGGCATGAGTACACCATAGTGGTACCCAGTAAGTGCCAAGTAGGAGTGTGCATTCGAATCGGTTTATCGATAAATCGAATCGATTATTTGTTATCGAAATCGAAATCAAAAAAATCGAAACCTTATTGAAACGATAACGATAAGCATATGTACAAATTGATAATCGATAAGTAATTATTGATAAGGGTCAAAATCAAATCGATAAATCAAATGCACACCCCTAGACTGTAGACGCTTGTTAAATGAGTAATTACCTATATGTGTAGATTAATATAACATACAAAATATATATATATATTCCGCTACTATTTTGAAAGCGGCTATAAGATATTATTTTCCCTAATTTATACCCTTTCTTTTACCCTAAGTCCCTTACCCTATTATTTTCTCTACCACATTTAAGGAATGATCATATTTAAAGATCAAGGAAATGAAGTTCAAATTAATGGAAAACAGAATTAGCCGTGATGATGTGTTTTGTTTTGTTTTGTATTTTTATACCGTTGGAGTGTTGGTGGCATATATTTGATCCCTTACTTTAGTTTTGTTTCATGTGCTTGTTGACATAATTTTTATATTATAAATGGTGTTCATCTTATTTTAGCTTCTTGTTGTCCATATTAGTTAGGCACGTTTATAGTGATATACTTTTCGTGGAATCTCGCAAATTTTCTTATTGGTGTAATCGATAACCGAATCGATAAGCCCCCAAAATCGATAAATCGAAATCAAAAAAATCGAAACCTTATTGAAATGATAACGATAAGCATATGTAAAAATCGATAATCAATAAGTAATTATCGATAAGGGTCAAAATCGAATCAATAAATCGAATGCACACCCCTAGTGAAAAGCCTAACCTCGTTCAAGTAGTGACGAGGAAGGTCAGGCCCTACTAGTTATATATATATAAAATAAGGTAAAACAGTATGAAAGGTGACAATATAATTAAAATACTAACAACCGATAAAGAATAAAATCACAGAAAAAATATAACTCAGTACACAACGATAGCAACAGAGATCTCCCAAGATATCGTCCCGTAGTCCCAAACGTAGTCCTAAATGTAAATGTGCAAAGGATCTCCCGGGATATCGTCCCATAGTCTGAATCGTAAAATATGTGGGGGAATCTCCTGGAATATCGATCCGTAGTCCCAAATTAAATATCCAGTACATGGGAATCTCCAGGGATGTCATCCCGTAGTCCCAATTATAAATGTGCAAGGGGATCTCCCGAAATACCGATCCGTAGTCCCAAAGTAAACATACAACAGTTTCAAGAAAGAATCCTACAATTCTATTCGAGTTCGAATCAGGAAAACAGGAAATTTCTACTCTAAACATGCTACACAAAAATCTAAGTAAGCAGTTAAAGCAGGTAAGACGGTTAAGTCACATAAGCATGTTTTTCCTAAGCTAGACATAAGGTTTCACATACTAGTATTGCTCAATTAAAGTAGTGTTTACCTTGAAAATAGTAACTACAATTAAATTTAATTTTGTAGTTCTAAAAATACATGATTTATTTTAATGTTAGTTGTTAAGCGATAGGTGCTAATTATGTGTTAGAAAAATGAGATAAGAACTTGAAGATAGTATGTTATGCAAACTGAATGGCCGCGAATCGAGGCCTCGAGCTAGCCTACGCTAGGCCTCGAGGTCGAGCTAGAGTGTAATACTGGGGATGGTCGATGAAGAACTAATAGTTTTAAGGACCTTGGTGATGGCTCTTTATGATCAATGATGAGTAATAAATGAAGAACAATCAATAAAATACAATAGATGTAAGAAATAAAATCAAAGGAGCGACAATAGAATATGTTTAAGTTGAAGAGTCGAGAATGTTCTTGTTCTTGTATTGAATATGATGTGTCTTACACAAAGGGTCCCTTTTATATAGGAGGAGGAATCCCAACATATTACAGGTGTATTTATTACAAAGATAAATGGCTGGTACAACCATTTAATGTCTAGGTACAGACTTGTACAATTCTTGTAGACCTGGTCAGCTTTAACCATGTGCCTTGGAAATTTCCCACTTGTCCATCATAGCCACCGATTTGCACTACCCCGAGGTCGAACATAGAGAACCCTCGAGGTCGATCCTCGGGCTGTGCCTCGAGCCTTCTAGAGACGGGCTATGGAGTATCATAATGATCATAAAATTAGACTCACCGATTTTAGCCGTATATAGATAGTACCCATGTTTTTTAGAGTAAAAATGATAAGAAAAGGTCTTGAATTCTTGCCTCTTCTTCCATCATGATGTCAGCCCGTCAGAGCATTAGATGACATGACTCAAAGGTAGCCGCAGAGGTTGCTGTCAACACGACTATCGAGAAGCCCATGAGTCGTTATTGGTTCGACTCTTTTGCTTCTCAACCGTTGCCTAAATGGCTTCTATAAATACCTCAACTGTTTGTCATTTATACTTCTACAATATCTTTGAGTTTTCATAGCTAAGTTCACCATCTTCTGCATTCATCTCTTCTCTATGCTTGCCTCTTCATTTTCTTTCTTAGAAACTTTGTTATAGTCATGGCTAAAACCTCCAAAACAGTACCTCAGAAAGTGGGCACCACTTCTTCATCACGTTCGTCCAAGGGCAAACCAAAAACACCTCCAAATATTGAGCAATATATCCCTGGCCACTTCGATACGGTCTCCGATTTTACCATTGAAAAACCCCCTTCTACACCGGGCCAATGTGAGTCCATGTCTTGGTACATCAGTGTGGCGACTGACATGAAAAGAGTAAAGATAGACTGTCGATGGGGAGAGGTAGTGTAAGTAGAGATCCCCAAAGCTGAGGAAAGCATAGTAGCACACAAATCTGGCTTTCTCAGCATGTACACATACCCTTTCACTTTATGCCATGTAGATTCTTCTTCCCCATTGATAGATCCGGTGATTCTTGACTTTTGTCATCAGTACAGAGCGACATACGGTCAGATCTATCCTTCTTCTATAGGAGTTTTTACATGCTCAGATATTTTTCCAACCGGATCGAGGGAATGGCTTTCACCCTCGACCTCTTGATCAGATTGTACAACCCCCCTCTCTTCTGAGGGGGCATAATCAAGCTTCACCATCGATTCGCCAAGATATTCTTTGTGAGCATCGATGAGGATAAAGACCGGGGATGGATGAGCTATTTTGTCAGTGTAAGAACCTCGGACAGCATGCCTGGTGATAGGATGCCATTCGCGGAGGAATAGAACATGAAGCGTAAGTATCTCTATATCGAGCACATTTTATTGCCCCTTCTTCTTTTGAAATGATCTTTTTTTGATTGTGTAGCCACTGTTTGGTTCACTAACGTGGTTCAGAACCTTCCGAGATGGATCAAACTATTAGACTCTACTTTTCCATATAGCGAGTGTGTTTGGCGTGATTTGGCCAAAACGCGATAGCAGGCCAAGAATCACGGTATGCTTTTGTTGTTGTCATTACCAAGTTTCTTATGAGTATTCTTTGTTGTGGTAAGTTTAATACATCATGCCTATGCAGTCCTCGGGGAAGGCATGTCGATGAGACCGCCTCTTCCTGGTGAAAAAAACTTCGAAACCCGACAAAGGTAAGAAGAGGAAGAAGGAAGCGTCGATCGAGTCTCCAAATTAAAAGAAACCAAAGGTCCACAGGCCTTAGACCAATGCCACGGTCTTGACTTTAGCTTTTGCGGAAAGTCTTCGTACCGAAAATGAAGATGATGATATTGGCGATCACCTTTAGGTACAAAGGGTAAGACGGACGTTGATGCCCTGCAAGCTGTTGGGCTGAAGGCTGCTGAGTCAGGGGTGGCCGATGTGGACCCTCGATAAGGGTTTGGGCACAGTCCCTGAGCTTCAAGTTGGACATGGTACAGTCCGTGCCGGTGAATCCTCGGTTGGCAATTTCGAAGGGCTTGAATCTAAAATTTTTCAGGGTTGAGAAGTAATCCTTGTGGAAATTGGTACCGTGGGTGGCTTTGAATAGGGCCCTTCATTTTCTCTGGGGGAAATAAGGGATTTCCAGAACATGGGTGATGTAGGTGTGGGTGCGTCTCAGTGAGAGGATGATACTTTCAAGGACTACTTCATCGATGTCGTCGAGGACACATATCTCGATGGCCCCATTGCTCTCAAGGAGGCCGAGAGGCTTCAAAAGCAGGTGATATTCTTGACATACCATTTGCGCTTCAAATTTTTACCCATATCTTTATAACTTCTCTGCTTTGTTGTAGGCCAAGAAATTGTATGACCACATCTTTTCTAAGCTTCAAGATGAGCTTTCATGCCGCGAGGAGGAGCTCAAGAAGCTCTTCTCAAAGCTAAATAAGTCAAGGCTTCCTCTGCCCAAAAGGAAGAGGAGTTGAGTGAGCTTCGAACGAGTCTGGAGGGGGTGCACCAGGAACGAACTAGCTTTGTTGAGCAGGTAACATGACATTCATCAGTTCATCTTTTCATTCTTATAACTTGGTGCTCACTATCTTGATTCGCCTTTACAGACTGGGAAGAAGCGGTTGCAACCAACAATACTGAGATCCTCGAGCTGAAGAGGCAGAATGAGGTTCTAACCTCGGAGAAGGTCCTTTTGTGGGGATAGTTGGCCTTAACCTAGGATCTTCTTTGAAGTGATCAGAAGGAGGCCACTGTATTATTTGTGGCCAAGTTTGAGGCTGACGGACATGCGTCCTCATACAAGAGAGATGCCACTACCACAAACGATCAAGCCTGAGAGATATCCGAGGAGGCCGAGTGGAAGCTAGAGGGCCGTTGCTCATGCTCGTTTGCAAGATAGAAGGCAGGCCTTTGAGAAAGAAAGCGCCAAAGGTGTCAATATCTCTACTGAGATTGAGAAAGCCAGAGCCTTGGAGGAAGAATCAGCACCTTCAACAACTTTAGGTGAGGGTTCCAGAAGTGATTTAGATATTAGTGAGGGCGAATAATAGACTCGCGTCATCATCTCTACTTCTCCTTTTCTTTCTTTTTATATATGGATTCCTGTGGGGGGGCTTTGTAAAGACACCCTTTGTAAATGTATTTTTGGGAATGCAAAAAGATTCATTTGCTTCAAGTCTTCAAATTTTATTTTTCAGTGCTTATGCAAAGTTAATGTTTGAATTTTGATGTCGACTCTTTAGAGCCCATACTTGGAGTAACCGAGGTCCTCGAGATCGGGCACCATCTCGAGGCTAGGTTGATAGCTCTTTTAGATCCATACTTGTAATAACAGAGATCCTCGAGACCGGGCACCATCTCAAGGCTAGATCGATTTGGGACTCTCTGTGGCTCTCGAGCGTTGTATGACAGTGTCATTCATATGACATGACCGCGAAGTGAACGGGGTGGTTCCATCGGTACACTTCCCCAAATGTGATAGTGGCATGGTCAAAATTAATTGGCCTTTAGAATAGGCGAATAATCGTTGCTTGCTCTATATATGTATTTGCTTTCTTCTTATTCGAGGATTCTGCTACTTTGAGAAACTATCCTTTTTTTAGAGCTCTCCTTCCTCGCGTCAGTTCTTTCACCATTTTAATTCAAAGCTTTAGCCTAAGTTTTATCTCTCTTCTCTTGTTTCACCATAGATATGGTTGCTACGCCCAGATCCGTTCACCAAAAAGAGAAGCGTCTGGTGAGCTAACCTCGAGATGTTTTATCTCGATGAGGGACTTTACGTCAGAGAGACCTCCCAATGTTTAGGGCATTGGGAGCATGCATCGAGGTTCATCTTATCAATGGGAGAGGAACAACTTAAGGTAGTTAGGAGAGACTGCGGATGGGGATAAAAGGTTGTACTGTAGGTACCTTCCCTGGAAGAAAGCATCATGGCTCATGTAGAGTGGTTTTTGAACGTATACACGTACCCCTTTACATTGGGCCCTCTCGATAGAGTCATGCTCGAGTTTTTTAAAAGATATCAGGTTACCCTGGTATAGGTTCACCCATCATTTTGGAGGATAGTGTTGATGATAAGGTTCTTTATAGGTAAAGCAGGGCTCGAGTTCACCCTCAGCCATCTTATTAGATTGCACCGGCCCTTGCATTACCGAAGCTTGATTACTCTATGACATTGTTCCACATGGACCTTTGTTGCCAATAATGAAGAAGATAGGGACCGAGGGTGGATGAGTTGATTTGTCCGAGTGCGGACTGTTGAAGTTATCCCCGTACAGTTCTTTCCATTCCCTGAGAAATGGAATTTTACACATAAGTGGTACACTTGTGCTTTTGTCATTTTTGTTCGTAGTGGAGGCAGACTCCGTAAAGGTGTTTTCTTTCACTTTTCGCAACAATCCCGTAGTTTCCATATGAGGTACCTAATCTAGCGGATTGGACTCGGAAACTGGTAGCTTGCTCGACCTACAATGAGCGTAAGTGGTGAGATTTGTCGAAGGGTAGGTGGGAGGCAAAACACCACAGTGATTACCGTATGATTCTTTTCTTTAAGGAAAATTTCCCTTTATGTTCCCTAACTTCTTTACTGCAGGCGTTAGAGAATTTTTTGAGATTAGACCATTCCCTCTCGGAGTGGAGAGAGGATCATCGGCTTTGGGGCCGAAAATCGATAACAAGTGCAAGGAATCCTCGGTGGGCGAGGAGATTTATAGTGAGGCTAGGTCTTCTCGGAGGCAAAAAAAAGATGCAACAGTTGAGGTAGATCATGTACCTATCAGCAGTCGTGCGAAAATTGGTGCAATAGAAGGGAGCGGGCACACATCGATGGCTCGAGCCGAGAGACCTCTCAGGGTAGCTGAGCCTGCAATACCTGAGATTTTTAGCCTTGGAGGAGTGGCTCCTATTTTGCCACCATCTATCCTTGGAGATTAATATTTTGATACTTCAGTTGCAGAGTAAGACGAAGGACCTGGAACGCCTTTGGGGCAAAGTTAGTCAGGACAAGTATCAGTTTAATGAGCTAAGGGCTCAGAAAGATGCCCAAGTTGCAGCCAAGAAGAATGCTTTGGCCAAGGTTCTCGAAGTGAAACTCAAGAATGCTCGTAAAACAGCTCAGTCCAGACGAGCAGGATTGTAAGGCCTGAGTCTGACCTTTTGAATATGAAGGATGAAGTCGTAGATGCCCGGGCTGAAGCTAAAGAGATTCGAGCTAAGGCTGATAAGAAAATGGACGTCTATTTAAAAGACGCAGCCAACACTCGAGCTGATTGAGAGGGGCTTCCGATTGGGAGAGCAGAAGCAAAGAATATGTCTGGTGTAGATCCTGGAGGGAAACCCTCGAGGAGATCCACGCTAGGGACCTCGATATCTCGGAAGAGATAGAACAGCCCAATGTGAATGAATACGATGCCAAGTTCCTCGTATCCAATGCCGAAGATGATAAGGAAGATGCCGATAGAGCCGCAGTCCCCGAGGGAAAAGTAGACTAGGCTTTTCCTTTTTGATTCTGCGTATAATGCTCTTAGAGAACATTGTAAATAAAGTGTCATGATCTAAATCGATGAGCTGAGGCGGGAACCCGGTAACTTAATCAACCGAGCACCAATATAATGTATCTTTTCATGTCATACTATCATAGGTAAATGAACCGGAGTAAAGCATGAGGGAATACAACTTATACATATGAAGTACGGGCCTATAAGGACGACATGATACTTTATATACTTGAAACGTAGGCCAACAAGGCCATACAAGTATTTTGTGTACATGACATCTGGCTACAAGCCTCTAAGAATACATAATATCATAAAGGTCGGAAGAGGGTCTCGCCATACCAATCAATATGTACTAATCATACTGACCAAAGAAGCAACTCCGGAGCAAATGGAGCGCATCAATACCTTCTGCTGAGCTTATAGCCTATATAGAGGACTCTTGACCTGTCTATCAGGACCTACGGGCATGAAACGTAGCATCTCCAGGTAAAAGAGATATCAGTACAAATAATGTACCGAGTATGTAAGAAATAAAAATTAGTAACTAGTAGACATAAGAGAAATATAGAGAAAAAGACTCAACATGTATATCTTAATAACTCTGTGGATCATTTAATATTATAATATTGTGCATATGCGTATAAATGTCATACCATGAATGTGTATATGTGTTCATAAAATCTTCAAGCCTCTGAGGACATCCCATCATATAATTTTGGCCATTGTGGGAAAATTATCAATGTATACCAGCTGATCAGGTGGTGGTGCGTATATAACACCGTAACCTTTTTTCCATATCCTATATACATATATATACATATATATACGTGTATATATCTCCATCTGGTCATGGGTCAATGTACATATAAATAAATGCAATGCATGAGAAGTACGTTAATAAAATATTTCGAAACGTCATAAGACCATTATGACTATGATTAATATTATGAAATAAACCTTATCAACTTACGTATTTTCTGAATAATATGATATATGGAGAACCAAGAACATAAGCACCTCTAACACTTCTATGAATAGAGTAATTTATGGAATTTGGGCATTTTCTCGTTTTGTTTATATCGTATGGACCATGCCAAAAAGAAAGAAAGGATAGCCTTAACATACCTGGACCGATTCTCTTGAAAATTCCTCTAACACGTCTTACGTAATGGCAGATCGAAGTAGGGAAACATCCATATGATATTCTTGAGAAGGATTGCACCTTACTCACTTAGAATCGTAAAATCCCGTTGTTATTACGTAATATAACTTTGTATGAAATCTCACGTTTTTGAATTCTTGATGAACTTTTTAGCAAGCTCACGTTACTCAATTTTGTTGAAAGCTCACATTACTGGATTTTTGTTGAAAGCTCACAATATTGAAAATGAAGCTCACGTTCAGAGACTTGGAATTCAAAATGAATTCTTCCCATGTCTTGCTTGCTAGGCCTCGCTTGACTTTAATGCCTAGAAAGACTACTTATCTCTAGGTGTGACACCAATGTATAATACATATTTGTCATACTAACCTTTAATTGTCATAATCCTACTAATTTGATGACTAGTCCACAAGATTCCTCCAAATGTGACACCTTAGTAATGACTAATGAGTCATTTAATTAGAATAGGGGGGCTTCCATGTTAGGGATTTATACTTATCCAAAAGACTATCCGCTTATTCCTTAATTACATGGTTAATCTTTCACCAAAATCCACAACTAATTAAATATTCACATAATTGAGAATTATCTCAAATTACTTAAAATATTACTCACTTTTAACACACCTTATACACCTTACTATTATGATCATGTAGTACCTTGTATGGAACTAGTCCATAAATATCGGGTATTAATGCTTAGCCCGTATTTTATCCCAACATGCCAAACTTGGACAAAAATTCATTTTCTTTGACTTGCTCCCCCTCTCATCTTTACGAATTTTACTCATCACTTGTGAAATAGCATAATCCTTACAATCTCCAAATAATCTTTTCCTTGGATTGATTTCTATTACCTTACGACAAATTCAATGTACAATACTATAGGGTGCAACATCGTCATAATTTAATATTGCAAAGCGTAACATCATCGTTATGTAATACTGCAAGGTGTAAAATCATCATAATATAATATTGCAAGGCGTAATGTCATTGTAATATAATATTGCACGATATAACATCATCGTAATATAATACTGCGGGATGTGATATCGACGTAATATTGTGAGGCGTAACATCATTTCCCCCTTTGGAACATTCGTCTTCAAATGTTGACAGATGATTTTATCATTTTCATAACTTATAGCTCTTGCGAATACCTTAATACTCTTCTTATCATTTAGGCAGTTGTTCTGTGAATAAATCTAAAAGCCAGAGCATTCCCCCCTTTTAGAGCTCTTTCCCACGCTATAACTTGTGATCGAATTCCTTCCAATCTCGTAATTTTTGCTGCCTTCTATCATGTAGCCTCTACAATACTAACCTTGTAAGTGTGCATATGAGACTCTTCTCTCCTTCTTCCTCCAGCCATTAGCCAATCTCTTGGTCCTACTTTGTAAATATATACATAGCTTGATAAGATGTCCCTCTTGGTATCTACATTGAAGTCCCTCGCTTGGTACTTTGTCAAACTTACAAATATTGTTATATCTTATTTCATAGACATGGTTATTCATACATATGACTATACTGCATCTAGGTAGGTCATACTATACCCTAACACTCACTTTGGTTCTATTATTATCAAGGTCTGCTACCCAATTCCATGTTACTCTCTTGCTTCTTATCATAGATGTATAAATCCAGGTCCTTCAATGCTTCCTTATTATTGTTCATCTAAAGGATGGAATCCTTATCTCCTCTCATACATTGGCACTTTATCCATCTATTATCGATTCACCTTAACGTTGATACATAATCTACCACTGACAACTTAACCTCTTATGTAACACTGCCGCTAAGGCTTACGTTTTATCGGGGAACATCTGAAATGATTAGACTAATCCACCTGGGGCGGTACCATGCTTTCATAACCATATCTCATATCATTCCATTGTGATTCACCTTACGTGGGTATTTTAATCCTATCCAATTCATGAAATCTCTTTCGTTTCTTCGTCATACCATTACTCAATTGAAGGCCTAGACGTCCTTCTTTATCTATCACAAATACACCCTCATTCTACTACTAGGGCAGTATTCCATCTCTTCTAAATTCTATTAGTCTTAGACTCCTTTGTTTTCATTCTGGCTATAGTGAGATTTGTATAACTTAGAGAAACCACACACTCTTCTTGTTTTCATGGGCTTAATCCTAAGGACTTATCCATTTTCGTTGCCTTCTCACTCGCCCTTTCATATCCTTACACCTATCCTCTAGAACCTTTTTGTTTCACCATACTTTGTCTTGCGACCCATACATATCCATTTATACTACTCCCAGGTTCCTTCAACTTCCTTGCACAATAGATTTCCTTGTGTTATTCTGGAACATCAAATGAGACATCACATCGTCTCTAACTCTTCTTTTACTTTCTTAACTAGATCTCTCGATAACCATAGGCTATAAGATACGCCACTGACAATGCTGCTATCATTCCTAGATATTGAATCCCTACGATTCTATCCTTCTATCTGAAGTCTGGATTATTCACAACCTTCTTCATTTGAGTATCTTGTATGTTGTTCACTTTTACCTTACTTACCTTAAAGTCTCGTATCACATCTTCTATCTCCTTCATGACCTCCCTTTCATATAGGTATAATTCACATTCACAACTTGAACTTCTATTATAATATTGGCACCTTTTACATGAATCGATAAGAGATTTATATTGACTTCTTATGAGGCTAGTATTCTTCTAACTGGATTTCTGATATTAAGAGTGACTCTGCAATGTTCTCAATCACTATAATCAAACTCCTAATTTACTTAGTTGATGTAACTCCTTAGTGTCCTCTCTCCTTTGACCAACCTTTATGTAGGCTTAAGCTATCTTTCGATCTGTGGCTCATAGTGTTAGTTATTACTTTAGTCTTTTATGGATACTATGTAATACCATGATATAATCTTCTAATGATTCAATACTTTGTCTATTACCTGTACCAATTCCTTCTTTTATCTTATACATGAGTCTTCTACGGCTGATCATTAATCGAATAATTCCTTTCATTCCATTTCAGCTTTCTTCAAAAGTGAGCAATTGCTTTTCCTGGTTCTTTTGCACCCTTTTGCATGCATACTTAGCTTATCTGAGTTCTCACGCATGCCGAAGTATTTTTTTCAACTCATGTGGTATTGAATATTACTTTTGGTTTTTACTCCCCACTCATTGTCCATGGTAGGTGCAACTTTTTTTTGAAGTGCATACAATTTTGTAGTTAGACTGTTATTACACAATCCTTTCCTCTTTAGGTCACTGTGCTTTGGTTGAAGCCTTCTTCCTTATTTCCTCAGCTAGTCTTTCATTGTAGTACCTAGGGGGAACCCTTGACTCTCGTAAAGTTGTGAGCTTATTACGGAACTTTGATGTCCTTCGTTACCTATAATCATCCGTAGTTGCTTACCTCCGTGCCCTCGTGCTTGTAGGGTTGCTTCTGAACTGATATTTTAACTGCCTTCCCAGTAGGACTTTCTTTTATCCCCATAACACTTATACAGTGCCTTTAACTACCCTGACTCCTATTTGAATATATCTCAAGTATTATAATGACATTACTACGAGGCTGAATTCTACATGTTGGGGTTTACTATATTTATCTTGCATAATCTGCTGATTTGTCTATAACTTTTTATCTAGTCATGACTATTCTCTTCCTGAGTCAACTACTAACTACTCGCCGGCCCATTCTCATATCCATATTCCACGGAATCTTTCTTCAGTTATTTTCTTGTCTTGACTTACTTCACGTATTGGCTCCTTATATATCAGTAACATCCGCGCTGGAACCCTTACTCATTTTTTTGTGTTTTTTCTAACGTCGCACCTACATAACATTTTGGAATCATAGCATATCTATAATATCTGGATAGGTGAAATCTCATTCCTTTCTCATTTTTATCGTATTCTTCCTTTATCATTCCATATTCCCCTCTATAAGAGAGTACTAAGACTTGGAGCTATGACGACCTACCTATAGATATTTTTTCTGTTCATCTTTGGTGTAATTTCACATCATCAATAACCCTTACTCACCTTGTGGTAGTCCTTCTGTACCAAGGATAATGAAATTCCTCACTCTCGATGGTGACACTTAGTGTAAGTGGCACATATAGTCCTATAAGCTTAACTTTGCTCACATTACTTACTTTAGGGCAATGTCTCCCTGAATGACCATTCTCTGAATTCATCATGGATCTTTTTCTGTTGTCCATTTCCTTGTTTTCGGAACAAAATCTAAAACTCTCATGATGCTGACCATTATCAAATTACTCAGTTCCTAATTCATGTTTAGTTTATCTTGTTCACCAGTCCATACCAATTTTTATTACTCTGAGGTCTAACTTTTCCTTATGTTAATCACGTTAGAGTCACGAACTTATTTCTTGATATGAGGATGTGACTCTATGGCCTATACTCATTTGTTGTCTTAAGGCCCATCACCCCTCGTCTCTTTATTCATTTGACTATCATCTTTTGACCTACCGTTGTTATCCAGGTATCACATCTTATTCTTAATGCTTCATTAGCTCTCTTCTTATTTCCTGCTAACATTTATGTCTATCACTTTATTCTGAATCTTTGAACAAGATATTCTTTCACTTTTAGCTCTCCTTGCTTCATTCATCGGCTCTTCAAGTTGCTCAACCCCCTGCTCTACTAGGGACGAGAGTCACTCTAAGGTAATATTTATCCCTTCCAGGCTTTCAGTGCCTATCTTCGAAATTTTTTGATCACGCTAGTAATCTCATCTAATCATAATATTCTAGAGTGAACCACCTGGACATCTCACAAGGAGATCTATTAGCACCTTTGTAATATCCTTCGGCAATGTCAACTATGCAAACAGATCATCTATCATTTTGGGTCACTCTTACCCCAACCGGATCGTGATATTATGTCCTTCTCTTAAACTATATTTGTTAGCTCCCATATAGCATAACTTAGATTGATGTGGTCAATTATACATACCTCTGTTACTGTTGAAGGTAACTCAAAATGCTTATACCTCTCTTCCTGAATGATAAATAAGGATAATCTTCATTAGCTGGGTATCTCATACCCTCTTTCACTTTGCTTCCTTTACATGTTGAAACTTGTATTTATCTTCTGAAACTCTCATTGTCTTTCACCATAAAGGTGGATAGATATTCTTGCCTTAAGTCTCCTTTTCCAGAAGCTCACCGGGTTCTTCTGACTCAACTCTTTAACAACTCCATTCAATCTCTTACCAACAATCTTTTTAAATGTAGGCATCGTCGTATTATGAATAAGATCAAGTTTAGGAAATTGAGTTCTTATAACTAATCTCTACCATACAATCTAGAGTAAGAAGAAAGAGCGATAGTCCTAAATGCCCAATAGCCTCTTGCTTATAAGTGTGGAACATGACACATTCATAAATAAAACTCTATTAGACATGGCTTGTAGACTTCCTAGGACAGAACTGCTCTGATACCACTTTTTTCACGGCCCAAATTGATGGGTCGAGATGGGCACCCGGTACCTTACTCAATGGAGCACCAACATGACGTATCTTTTCATATCATACTATCATAGGTAAATGAACCAGAGTAAATCATGAAGGAATACAAACTTATACATATGAAGTACGGGCCTATAAGGCCGGCATGATTCTTTATATACTTGAAATGTAGGCGGACAAGGCCATACAAGTATCTGTATACATAATATCTGGCTACAAGCCTTTAAGAATACATAATATCATCAAGGTTGGGATATGGACCCGCCATACCAATCAATACATGTATTAATCATACTGACAAGAGAAGTAACTCCGGAGCAAATGGAGTGCACAACACCTTCCCCTGAGCTTATAGCCTACTTGGAGGACACTCGACGTGTCTATCAGGACCTGTGGGCATAAAACGCAGCGTCCCTAGGCAAAAGGGACGTCAGTACAAATAATGTACCGAGTATGTAAGGAATGAAAAGTAGTAACAAGTAGACACGAGAGAAATATGGAGTAAAAGAGTCAACATCTATATCTGAATAACTTTGTGGATTATTTAATATTATAATATCGTGCATATGCATATAAATATCATACCATGCATGTGTATATGCATTCATAAAATCTTCAAGCCTCTGAGGGCATCCCATCATATAATTTCGGCCATTGTAGGAAAATTATCAACGCATACCAGGTGATCAGGTGGTGGTGCGTATATAACACCGTAACCTTTTACCATATCCTCTATATATATATATACATATTTATATGTATATATCTCCATCTGGTCATGGGTCAATGTACATGTAAATGAATGCAATGCATGAGAAGTACGCTAATAAAATCTTTTGAAACATCATAAGACTATTATGACTATGATTAATATCATGAAATAAACCTTATCAACTTACGTATTTTCTGAGACCCATGAACAAATGAAAGAATAATATGACATATGGAGAATCAAGAACATAGGCACCTCTAATACTTCTATGAATAGAGTCATTTATGGAATTTGGGCATTTTCTCATTTTGTTTATATCGTATGGATCATGTCAAAAAGAAAAAAGGGATAGCCTTAACATACCTGGACCGATTTTCTTGAAAATTCCTCTAACACATGTCTTATGTAACAGCGGATCGAAGTAGAAAAACATCCGTATGATATTCTTAAAAAGTATTGCACCTTACTCCCTTAGAATCGCAAAATTTCGTTTTTATTACATAGTATAACTTCGTATAAAATCTCACATTTTTGAATTCTTGAAGAACTTTTTAGCAAGCTCACGTTACTCAATTTTGTTGAAAGCTCACATTACTGGATTTTGGTGAAAGCTCACAATATTGAAAATGAAACTCACATTCAGAGACTTGGAATTCAAAATGAATTCTTTGAAGTTTCAAAATGAATTATTCCCATGTCTTGCTTGGCAGGCCCCACTTGACTTTAATGCCTAGAAAGACTTATCTCTAAGTGTGACACCAATGTATAATATATATTAGTCGTACTAACCTTTAATTGTCATGATCCTACTAATTTGATGACTAGTCCACAAGATTCCTCCAAATGTGACACCTTAGTAATGACTAATGAGTCAATCAATTATAATAGGGGGGATTCCATGTTAGGGATTTATACTTATACAAAAATTATCCACTTATTTCTTAATTACATGTATCTTCCACCAAAATTCACAATTAACCAAATATCCACGTAATTAAAAATTATTTCAAATTACTTAAAATACTACTCACTTTTAACACACCTTATACACCTTACTATCATGATCATGTAGTAACTTGTATGGAACTAATCCATAAATATCGGGTATTAACGCTCAATCCGTATTTTATCCCAACATGCCAAACTTGAACGAAAATTTATTTTCTTTGACTTGCTTCCCCTCACATCTTCACGAATTTTACTCATCACTTGTGAAATAGCATAATCCTTACAATCTCCTAATAATATTTTCGTTGGACTTATGTCAATTACTTTACAAAAAATTCAACGTACAATGCTACAGGGTGCAACATTGTCGTAATTTAATACTGCAAAGCATAACATCATCGTAATATAATACTGCAAGGCGCAACATCATCGTAATATAATACTGCAAGGTGTAACATCATCGTAAAATAGTACTGTGCGATATAACATCATCGTAATATAATACTGCGGGACATAATATCGACATAATATTGCATGGCGTAACATGAAGCCTTGTATTATTTCACATATACATATAAAAAGAAGCCTTTCGGTTTTCCCCTTTCATGAATTTCCCTTTGCTTGTGTATGTCTTTCTTTTGTTATGAATTTTGACATTTGTGAATGATTGGCCGATGAGTTGGATTTCGATCTAAAACCTTTAGGTTTACAAATTAGCCCTGAGGCTTGTTGGGCTGGCCCATAGGCTCTTACGTATTTGCCCTTAAGCGCTTTTTAGTTAACCGTTTTGGCTTCAGTCTTCGAGTCAGGTTTTGAATCAAGCTCATTGACCCTTATATTTTTGAATTTTAAGCTTGCTCTTAGGCTCTTACGTGTTGGGTCGGCACGATCTCTAATATGGGCAGGTTCTTAGGCTCTTACGCTTGGGTTGGCACGACCTCTAATATGGGCAGGTGCTTAGGCTCTTACGCGTTGGGTCGGTACGACCTCTAATATTTGTTGGTGCTTAGGCTCTTACTGGTTGGGTCGGTACGACCTCTAATATAGGCTTTATTTTTCCCTCGTCAAAGACTTTTTTGAATTTTTTGTTGTTTTCCGACTTTTTAATGGTTCGATAAGAAACTCGATTGTGAGTTGTTATGTGATGATAAATGAGCACCTCGGGAGGTTTTGCTCGATAGCTGAATTATTTTGAAACCTTTTCATTGTTTGGAGTTGACATGATGGAAGCTCTTTTGCTTATGCTGAGGGTAGCCTAATTAATCGGTTTTTTAAAAGTAATTTTGAAGTAATTGAAGGCCTGTGATTTTATGGTGATGCTCGGGCATCCCCGAGTCGCGTTAGTTTGGCCAGAGCCTTATGACCATAGTCATTATGTTTGGCGGTAGACTTTTAGTCCCCGAGTGATTTAGCCTCAGCATTTATATCGAGGGTATGCCTTTTTAGGGGTCTTACAAGTTTGAATATATAGCCTTAACTTTAAGATCAGGATTATGTTCTTTGTAAGGTCTAATAAATTTGAACATGCCTTACTTAAGGTCTTACAGATTCTTTGGTTACTTGGAACAAGTATAATTCATGCCTTGCTTGAGGTCTTACAGATTTGGTATTGTCTTATGGAGGGATTTCGGGCTCGAGGTTGCCCGCCTGGGGCCTTATGGCCTTGAATTTTTGACAACTCGATAGGGTGACAGTCGGCGACAGTCCCCGAGACATCGAAAGTTTTTGGCTCTGAAGCTGTTCTTTGTAAACTTGATATTTCCTCATTGAGGGCTTATGAGCTCGAAGTTTCCAGCCCGGAGGTCTTACAGCTTTGAGTTTTTGATATCAGTTCCCGGGTGTTCGAGAAATTTCTGGCCCTAGGGCTATTTCTTGTAAAAATAGCAAACTTTGTTGAAGTGAAAAGCATTTTGATAGTAAAAGATACTCCTTTGATTGCTTGGTACAAATATACATGTTTTCATTGTCGAGGGTTCGATTATTCTATAGGACACAGTTCATTTGACCGTTTGGCCCTATACATCATTTTCCTATCGAGACCCTCCTTGGCTCATCTTGATTTCTTCGGGGAGGTGATGTCCTGGGGGAATGCCCCCCAATTTCGAGGTTGATTGAAGAAAAGCCTTGAATACTTGTTAAGTTCTCCTTAGGTAGCATATAGATGTTACCTCATTAAAAACCTTGCTAGTAAAAGCCTTCTTGGGATAAAATCTGATCGAAGGAAAAGAGTGCAACGCATGCTTTAATACCTAAGGTCTTTAAGCTGGAAGGTCATTCGATTCTTCTAACCGGACACCTGCGCGCAGGTTAGTGTAAGATGTAAATAAAAAGGGACACAGTTATACCACAGTAGTGATGGCGCTTCAAGCCTCGATATGCTTTAACTGCCTGCTCCAGGGACGTGGTATGGTCCTTTGCTCATTCACTTGGTTGCAGCCAAGAATGTAGCTTGTGATTGCTAATTCGATGTTTGCTTATCCTTTGGCTCTTTCGATGTTGAAGGTGTTGATGTTGGTGACACATCGTTCACCACAAACATATCTATAGCTGCATGTTGCTCCCCGTATAATGTTTTTATTACGCCCTTCATTGGAGACTCCATCATTTGATGAAGGTTTGATGGTACTGCTCTCATGCAGTGTATCCATGGCCTTCCGAGCAAGCATTGTACCTCATGTGTCCTTCGATGATATAAAACTTGACATTTTGGGTTTTGCCAGCCACGTTAGGAGGGTGATTCCCCATTTCGTTGTCTCGCTCACCATGTTGAATCTGTTGAGGACTCGAGAGGCGAGTACGATCTGGTCAAGCAGTCTGAGCTGCTCCACCACCCTGGACCTGATAATGTTGTCTGAGCTACCTGGATCCACAAGCACACAGTTAATTTGAAACGTATTCACATGAAAAGAAATTACCAATTCGTTGTTATGAGGCTGAGACAGGGCCTCGATGTTCTTGTCGCTGAATGTGAGAGCGCCACTTCTCCTTAGTGATGGATATTTTTGTTCTTTTGACAATAGGTTCCTACGGGATATCAATTCCTCTAATGATCATGTGGATGACGTATTGTGGCTCACTTTTTTCATTTTTCCTGTTCGCCTCTCTTTCCCAAAATTGATTTTTGGCTCGGTCACTAAGGAACTCTCGGAGGTGCCCTTTGTTGATGATTCAGGCTACTTCTTCTCGGAGCTGTCTGCAACTTCAGTCATATGACCATGTATGCCATGAAATTTGCACACTAGGTTAGGGTTCCTTTGCGACGGATCTGATAGTGTGGGTTTTGGCCACCTGGTGTCTCTGATTTTACCGATGGCAGATACGATGTCCGAAATATCAATGCTGAAGTTGTACTCAGATAATCGGGGTGCCTCTCTCGATCATTTGTGCCTATCAAATCCGGCCTTGCTCACGAGTCCCCGAGGATTTTGACCTCGATCTGCCCTTCGTTCATTTCGGGGTATGTTACGCCTTGGGGCATTTCTTCGATCTTTAGTGTATGGTTGGTACCTTTCCTTGTTTGGCCTTGGTTCCTTTGCCAGGAGCCTTCTAGGATATACTAAGCCTGAGGGGGATCCTAGTTGGTGGTCCTCAACCCTAATCTTTGATTGATACCGACTGTGGACATTCGACCAAGTCACGACGGGATATTCAACCAAGTTCTGCTTTAGCTGCATCGAAGCTATCAAGCTTCGCTCGTTCAAACCTTGGGTAAAGCAGAGGTGTACATTCAATTTATCGATTCGATTTTGACCCTTATAGATAATTACTTATTGGTTATTAATTTGTACATTTGCTTTTCGTAAATGTTTCAATAAGGTTTTGATTTTTTTGATTTTGATTTATCTTTTTTTGGGCTTATCGATTCGGTTATCGATCACACCAATAAGAAAATTTGCGGGATTCCATGAAAAGTATATCGCTATAAACACGCCTAACTAATATGGACCAAATGAAGCTAAAATAAGATGAACACCGTTTATAATATAAAAATTGTGTCAACAAGTACATGTAACGAAACTAAAGTAAGGGATCAAATATATGCCACCAACACTCCAACGGTATTAAAAAAAATAAAAAAACATCATCGGCTAATTCTATTTTCCATTAATTTGAACTTCATTCCCTTGAGCTTTAAATATGATAATTCCTTAAACGTGGTAGATGAAATAATAGGCTCGGGGACTTAGGGTAAAGGAAAGAGTATTATAGAATAAGGGTAAAAAAAATTAAATTTTTTTTATCGGTTTATCGATAAATCGATAACTGAAGAGGACAAAATGGAAATCGAAATCGATAACTCGATAAGGAAAACTTCGAAATCGAAATTGATAAATCGATAAACCGATATCGATAAAACAATAACAAATAATCGATTCGATTTATTGATAAACCAATTCAAATGGACACCCCTAGGGTGAAGGCCTATATTGCCCAGTCATTGGAGTCTGGCGGCAATCCCATTTGCTCGATTTGAAAGCAAGATACAAACTCTCGTAGCATCTCGTTTTCCCTCTGTTTTATTTTGAAGACGTTGGATTTCCTTGTAGCAACCTTGATGGCACCGGCATGTGCCTTTATAAAAGAATCTGCCAACATGGCAAATGAATCTATCACATTTGGGGATAGGTTGTGATACCACATCATGGCCCCTTTCGAAATTGTTTCTCCGAATTTCTTTAATAGGACGGATTCAATCTCATCGTCCTTCAGGTCATTTCTCTTTGCAGGACAAGTGTAAGCAGTGATGTGCTCATTGGGGTCCGAGGTTCTGTTGTACTTCAGATGATAGCGCATTCTAAATTTCTTTGGGATCTATTTTGGAGCTACACTCGATGGGAATGGGTTTTGCACGAATTTCCTTAAATCTACACCTTTCAGAATTGGGGTGCGCTCGGGATCTAGTCGACCCTTGAATTGTAGATCTCCACCTTTTTATCATTAGCGTTTATCATCTTTTTGCCTGATTCAATCCTCTATGTGAGGTCCTCGAGCATCTTCATAATAGTAGGGTCGGCTACTGACCTGTTGTTGCTCTATCTTTCTAGTACCTATTGTGCTTGAAGTTTTCTTGTGGCTTTTCAGGGAGCAGTTTCCGGTGCTGCTGTGCTTGGAGTTTTCTGGTAGCTTTGCAGTTGAGTGATTACCAGCGGTTGTGCCTGTAATATTTCAAAATTAACATGAAGTCTAACCTCTTGTTCTTCCCAAGCTGGGGTTTTCAGAGCTTCTTATTGGTATTCTTGGTGTATACTCCCTTTAGTGTGGGAGTTTATATCGGCATGTTGGGCATTGCGTGAGACCACATCCATGGGGATCGGTACTGGTGCATCCTTAGGTTTTTGGAGTGGTACACCGATGCCTGGAACAGCTACACCATTCTCTCCATGGTCCTCAGGACCGTTGTTTTCGTGTGCATTCACTGAGTTAGACATTTTGACCTGAAATCAAAGATTCTTGGACAAGAAAAAGTGTGAAGGATAACTTGCGTTATTCAGTAAATCGACACGAAAACAATCACTATTATTTTTAGCCCCATGGTGAGCGCCAAACTGTTTACCTTGAAAATTGTAATTACAATTAGATTTGATTTTGTGGTTCTAAAAATACGTGATTTATGTTTATGCTAGTTGTTAAGCAGTGGATGTTAAGTGTGGAATCAAAAAAGTAAAGTAAGGGTGAGACGCAGTGTTTCTATGCAAACCGAATGGCCGAAAATCAGGGTCTCGAGCTATCCTATGCTTGGCCTCGAGGTTGAGCTAAAGCGTTAGGTTGTGGATAGCTGATGAAGGACTAATAGTTCTAAGAGCTTTGATGATGGCTTTTTATGATCAATGATGAGTAATAAATGAAGAACAATCAATAAAACCCAATAAATGTAAGCAATTTAATAAATATAAGCAATAAAATCAAGGGAGAATATGTTCAAGTTAGAGAGCAGAGAATGTTCTTGTTCTTGTATTCAATATCATGTTTTTTTACAAAAAGACAAGGGTCCCCTTTATATAGGAGGGAGAATCTTAGTATAGTACATATGCATTTATTACAAAGGTATACAACTTGTACAGCTATTTAATGTCACGGTACAGACTTGTACTATTCTTGTAGGCCTGGTCAACTTTAGCCACATGCCTATTGGGAATTTCCCGCTTGTCCAAGATAGCCGCCAATTTGCACTGCCCCGAGGTCATGCATTGGGAACCCTCGGGGTCAAACCTCGAGTTATTCTTCGAGGCTTCCGAAGACGGGCTGTGAAATGCCGTAATGATTATAAAATCGGACTCTTCAATTTTAACCATATACAGACATCACTAGAAACTCATAAAGCCCATATCGAGTCTGAAAAGCTGTCTTAGGGATATAAGATGCCCTAATCCTCAACTGATGGTAGCTAGACCTCAAATCAATCTTCAAAACACCTTGGCACCCTAAAACTGATCAAATAATTCATTAATCCTCGACAATGGATACTTGTTCTTGATGGTGATTTTGTTCAACTGTCGGTGAGCTATGGAAATCCTCATCGTTCCATCTTTCTTCTTCACAAAGAACACAAGCGCACCCTAGGGCGATACACTAGGTCTAATGAATCCCTTATCAAGTAAATCTTGCAACTACTCCTTCAATTCTTTCAACTCTAGCGGGGCCATGCGGTATATAGGAATAGAAATGGGTTGAGTGCCCGGAGCCAAATTAATACAGAAGTCATATCTCTATCGGGTGGCATCCCCGGTAGATCTGAAGGAAACACCTTTAGAAACTCACGAACAACTGGTAATGAATCTATGGAAGGAAACTCCACACTAGAATCACGGACATAAGCCAAATAAGCTAGACACACCTTTTACATAAGCCAAATAAGCTAGACACACCTTCTCGACCATATGTCGAGCCTTCATATAAGAGATAACCCTGTTGGTAGAATGTCCAAAATTCCCCCTCATCTCTAATCGAGGAAACCCTGGCAAGGCTAAGGTCACCACCTTGGTGTGACAATCTAATATAGAATGATAAGGTGATGGCCAAACTATACCCAACTTAACATCAAAATCTACCGTATCAAGAAGTAGAATATCTACGCTAGTATCAAGGCTCCCTATAGTAACCACACACGAACAATAGACACAATTTACAATAATAGAATCTCATACAGGTGTGGACACATACACATGAGCACTCAAGGAATCATGAGGCACAACTAGATATGAAGCAAATAGGATGAGACATAGAAATAAGTAGATTGGGGATCAAATAGAATTGAAGCATCTCTATGGCAAACTGGAACAATACTTGTGATAACAGCGTCAGATGACTCCGCCTCAAGCCTGGCTGGGAAAGCATAACATCGGGGATGGGCCCTACCACTATGAACTACATCTCTAGTATGGCCTCTAGCTGGCTGTCCTCTACCTCTAGCGGCCTAACCTCCACCTCTAGGGACCTGACCTCCACCTCTACCGATCTGACCTCCACCTTTGCTGCCTGACCCCTGCCTCTAGCTAGCTGAGTGGGCGGTGGTGCACTGGTGCAAGAACCATGGCACAAGAACTCTATTGTGGTGTGCCGCACAATAATCTCGGACAAGTCCTCCTTGTTATCCCAAAACCACCACACTCAAAACATCCATCCTAGTGATGTGGCTACTGAAACTGAGACTGACTTGAACGGGTTGGATAACCATGGTGATAACTTTGAATTGGGGGTGCGTTGCTGGGAGCTGATGGTGCATTTTAGGCTGGCTACCCAGAATAAGGCACATAAGGATCACGGCTCCCTGAAGCACTGTGGAATGCATAAAGCACCGACTGAAATGGCTTAGGAGGATGACCCTTGCCAAAAGTACCCCTGCCCCCATATGAGGCACCAATAAAAACCCCAAAATTATGAGGCCTCTTATCAGACCCTTGCCCTCTCACCTGTGCAACAACCATCTCGATCGGTCTAGCAACGTTAGTAGCCGTCTGAAAGGAATTCTCACTCCCGGACTCCTTGGCTATCTGTAGCTTGAGAAGATCAATGAGTCCATCAATAAACATCCTCGCCCTCTCCCTATCAGTAGAAAGCAAGATAAAGAAATAACGAGCTAGATCCACAAAATGGGCCTCGTTCTGAGTGACTAATATACTACCTTGCTGGAGATGCTCAAACTGCCTGTTTTAATCCTTCCTTTGTGTAATAGGAAGGAACTTCTATAGAAATAGCAAGAGAACTGGTCCCAAATAAGAGCAGGATATCCAGTTCGTCTGGTAGATACATAATCCTTCCACTATCTCTTGGAGGAACCAGCCATCTGAAGTACAACAAAATAGACCCCATTAGTCTCAACCAAAACCCATGTTTTGCAGTACCTCATAGTAGCAGTCAAGATATTCCTGTGTGTCCTTAGAAGGTGCATCACTGAAGTGAACTGAGAAGATCTTGGTAAACTTGCCCAATCTCAATAATCCCTTAAAATACACGGCGGACCTATCACCATCCTGTGCCGCAACAACTAGCTGAACTACCCCAACCGACGGGGCAACTAGTGTTTGATATTGGGGAGCCATCTGTTTAATAGTATGAGTAGCGGGAGTCTGTGATCCTTCCCCTGCCTGGGAGATGGTTGGTGCCATAGGAAATGTAATGGCCTGGGCCACACTCTCCATAAGGCCCACCAAATGGACTAGAGCGTCCTGAAGCACTAGGGTGTCGATGAACCCCTCCGAGACCTGAGCTGGTCCAACAAGTACAGTCTGAGTTAGAACTTCTTCATCAAAGTCTACTTGAGGCTCCACTACTGGAATGGCTGCTAGAGCTCTAGACTGAGTCTACCTCTGCCTTGGCCCCTAACGCAACCTCAGCCTCGACCTCTGCCCCTCGTAGGAGCTGCTGATTGGGGCTCTGGGGATGCTATCCACCTGAAGATACGGTGCATGTTCTATCCATGTGCGAGAGATCAAGAATATATGAGTTCAATCATTAATGGTAGAAAACAATCGTACAATAGAGAAGAATAGAACTAAAATTATTCCTAAATTCCATAGCCTCTGGAAGATGAGTACAAACATCTTCGTACCGATCTTCCAGACTCTACTAAGCTTGCTCGTGATTCGTGAGACCTATGTAACCTAGTGCTCTGATACCAACTTGTCACGATGTGAAATTCCACCTTCGGGACCGTGATGACGCCTAACATTTCACTTGCTAGACAAGCCAACGTTAGAATAATTTATCCATTTTCAACAGTTCAATTAAATGGTAAGAAAGAACTGAAATAATTATAATAATTCAAAGTAATGTGTGAAAGCTATAGCAACTAAAATATCTGATACAACCCTAGACCTGGTGTCACAAGTGCACGAGCTACTAGAAAAGTACAAATAAGCGTCTGAATAAAACCTAATGTTGTCTGAAGGAAAATATACATCTAAATAAAAGGAAAAGGGATACTAGGAGTTGCGTACACTGAGCAACTGTACCTCTAGTCTCAGCAACGTTGGCCAATTCGAGCACGCTAATAATCGCCACTGGAATCGACTCTAAAATCTGCACAAGAAATGCAGAGTATAGTATGATGACATCCGACCCCATGTAATCTGTAACTGCCGAGCCTAACCTCGATGATGTAGTGACGAGGCTAAGGCAGGTCACCTACACTACAACCTATACAAAGTATATAATAAATATAGGAGAAGAAAATATAGAACAAAATGAGACAATTAACTAAAGAAAATAACTAAATCATCAAAGAAAACCAATACTGATCATAATTACCAATCCTTAGAGTTCGGTATGAAAATACCAAGAACTAACATAGTACAGGGAAATAGAAACGCATAGGTTGTTGCGGCGCTGATCGCAGCCAACTCCACGCTACTACAAAGTAGGAAGAGCGGGTCACAATAGATTTTATGCAATATGAGGGTCGGGATCAAATTCCACAGAGAGCTAGAATTTGGAGCTAGGTATCTGTCTAGAATAGAATTGCGTGTTTGTTCCAAATGTCACTTCCATACATTTTGGGGTTTTTTCAATTGTAAACTACTATTATCAAACTACTAATAGAAGCTAGATTATGCTACAAGATAATTGTTAAAGTTTTTTCTAATGATATAAAGGGAACAAGGGTAGTGACTTTCGCCTAGGTGGGCAATTGACAGGTAATTTGCTTCTAAGGCTCAACTGACATGATTGAGGAAATATGTATAACAGTTGCACAATTTTACCTACTCTCACACCTCTCGGTAGAGAGAGTAATTTTGCCCAATTGACTCTCTCGAGACCAAATGGGTAGGCAAATTAGGTCAAGCAACTAGGGTTCAAGTCGGGTAATTACTCTATCGAGATTTAACCCTTTAATAGGGATTATCAATTCTCTTGAGTCTATCCTAATTCCTGGTTGGATTAACTTTGGAGACTTAGGCTCTCTTTCTCAAGAAGAACCCAAATCAACTTAGCACAAATTAGTGTTTGCAACCACCAATTCATAAATTGAACCATAAAATTGACACAAATACAAACACCCATAGTCAATCTAACCTTAAATCACAGCAGCCATCAATTACCCATACTAGGGTTAAGCCATAACCCTAGTTAATGGGTGTCACGACCCAAAATCTACTAAGGGTCGTGGTGGCGCCGGACACCGCTGTCAGTCCAGCCAATTAGATTATTGATTTAAAAATCCTTTTTAAATAAATCAAATTCCAAAATTTTCCTTCCATTTTCACAAATAAAAAGGGGTTTGCTTCAATTCAAATTAACAATAACAGTTAAATCAAACTTTTCGAAAACCATC